>OMMV01050002.1:5369-15936 GCA_900302635.1 Chatrabus melanurus | reverse complement strand
TTTATGCGTTGAAAGTCTTCACCAAAGGAGCGTAGCTTTCAATCGGTCTTACCTCTGAATGGACAAGTTCTTGCTGGTACACTAAATGTGCTGGTAATCCATCAGAGTCTGTACTATTGGAACCACTGGTACTGTAAAGAGAAAAATATTCACACTAAAGCTGAATGAGAGAAAACACGACAAATCACAGCCTTTACTATCACTGAATTTAGAAAACAGAACAAGAGAATATAAAGACATTTAATATTTACCAGTTGTTTATATAAATAATGCAAAGGAAGTCAGATGTTTCCAAGATTCTTTAAAAAAAAAAAAACTACTACAACTAAATAAAATATAAAGTTTTATCACCTGGTTTCCAGGTCAGACACAGAGAAATTCTTGTCCAAATCTTTGACCAGCCTCTGTCTGACCTCCTTTTTCAGCAATGCTGACAGTTCCATCAGACAGTAGGTGGTCTGATGCAAATGCACAAAAAACACACAAATTAAGAAATGATAACATCTACACAAACCACACAAGCAGTCAATAAGACTTGAAGTCCAGAGTCCAAAATTCATGTTTTAAAGGGCTGTATCCACATGATACACAACTTTCTTTTTTTACAAAAGTGATGAATGTTTTTATATAACCTGAAATCTATCTCACTTTAGTTTGATCAGGATCACAGTAGTCCAGCAGGGTGTCACAAAAATAAAATCCCACGGACTTCAGGTCTCGAGTAGTAAAATGTGTTCCTGTCCTGTCACCTAATAATCAACCAGAAAATATATCCTCATACATGGGACATGCAAGTGTACACAAACACACACACACACACACTCACAAATATTTCTGCAAAGTCTAAACGCACCCAGAGTGGAACCTCCAAAAGAAGCTTCAATGGTATAGCTGTTTCTGATGCCAAGTCTCCACATGACAATTCGTCCTGTTCCCTCTTTACTTTTCTGCACCCGGAATTTGCAGCTCCTAAAGGAGAACTGCAGAAGAGCCGGAATCAGTTGAAATGATGAATATATACATATGAGTGCCAGATTTGATATGTAAAGAACATTAAGTTCCAGTCAGATGGTAAAGATCGGTATAGCCAAAAACAGTCCGATATAGGGCCCTGAGGCCCCTTGGTGCCGGTGTTTATTTCCAGATTCCACAGCGTGAAGCCAGTGAGAGTCTATGACGACTCCCACTGGACGGGGAGCCAGTCGGACACGGGTTACCTCCCCAGCCAAGGCTGGCACCCATTTACAGCTGGGTGGACTGAGACAATGCAGATGAAGATGCAAAACTGTGACTTTACCTTATTATCAGCATTCTTGCTCATCATTAGAGGAAAGACTCTCTCGTGAAGCTTTGGGGATCCTTCACCTTGTTTGTTACAGCCGTACATAAAGATGTTGTTTTTTCGATTGTGGCCGTGAAAGTCACAGTAAAGAATCACGTCTGTCTCGGCCATCAGCCTGGAGAAAATCGAGTGTTAACATAACCAGAGAGTTGCATGCAGAATAAATTGTGGCTACGCTCTCTTAAACGTTGGAAAATTATAGGGTACTAAGAGTGCATGAAAATACTGTATGAGCTGTTTAAGAACTTTAAAAGTTGAGTTTTTTAAAATTAAATTAAAGTCACAATATGCCAAAATTGTGCAAGGCATGAAGTACTGTAAAATAATGTCATGTTTCAAAAGGCACATAGGCCAATGAAGGTTAGCTTTTTATAAGAACAGAACTCATTTTCATCGAAGGAAGAAGCTCAATGTGAGCTCAGCTATGGCATTCAGCACGCAACATTCTGGCATTTACACTTTGACACAAACTGACTACATTTCAATGTAGAAGAATTACATTATTACATTCGTTTCACATTACAGTTACGGTAATTATCAATCTGAAAACACACAAAGAAAGGAAGAAATGCCAGTTTGTCCAGGCTGAAAGCAAGCGACCCCAGAAGGGAAGCCGTCTAAAACAGCCTCTAATCCATAACATGCCAATGTCTGATCATCTTTTTTCCCCCCCAAGACACAAACTCAATTAGGTGCCATGTAATGAATGAAAAACCATCCTGAAGTCAGAGGAAATGGCCTACTATTTAAAGCTACAGCACGTAGGATTTAGGAGTGTTTATTAGCAGAAATGGAATAAAGCATTCACCACCATCTGTTCATTAATGTATTATTTATCTGTAACAAAGAATCGATGTCTTTTCATAAGCTCAGAATGAGCCCTTCATAGCTACACGGGAGTGGGCCCCCTCATGGAGGCCGCCATGTTGCAGTGCCATGTTGACACAGTAGCCAAGTAGTGGTTGCTCCCCTATACACTGTCTATTGGTTGCTAGTGCAGGCTAACGAGTTTAAGAACCCCCATTTTTGTGAAATGGAGGATCATACATACGTATTTCTTATCACAAGCGAAGGCAAGGGAGCATGAATCCCCGTCGCCAAAGAAGCGAAAATGTGAAGGGAAACAAAATCGTGACCAGCGATGGCACATTGCAATTTTCAAACTCACGACTAGATGACACTAAATCCCACACACTGTAGTGTTAAAGGAAAGCTCACAACTGACAGCATTTCTGAACATTTCTTTGAGTGTGTGCGCGTGAGTTCTGCATACCTCAATTGAAACCCAAGAAGAAGCCACTAAAAATTAAAATTTGGAATTTTTAAATAACAAGGTCAACTTCAGACCTGTATTTTCGTTTCAGAGAATGAAGCAACCATGATTTTTGTTGCATCTTGGTGGTGAATGAAATTAAAAACAAAATAAATCCAACTATTACAAATCCCCTTGGCAGCTTTTGTTCACCCAGGGTGCTGAAACCTTTTGATCATTTGTCTCAGAATATTGTGTCTGTGTCTAAACATCCGTCTGGTCTCACCTTTCGACCATGTAGCGTGTGTAGCACACACAGGGAAAGGAGTCCCTGAGCAGAGTCCTATAATTCCTGTTGAGGTCCCTGCCAGCCAGAGAGCAGCGGTAATTACCCACCACCACACCATCTGGGTTCAGCATTGGCACCACCTGCAGCCCACAACAGGAAATATTAAAGCTGTAGCAACTCCTGTCACTATTCAAAATTGGTTTAATGGTGTAGAAAAATATCTGATTTAGAAAAAACTTTTGGACAGCAATATATTCTGACATACATAATTGTTTATGCTCATCTTTTATTATGTACTGTACATCTCAAAACTCAATGATGTAACAAAGACAAGGCAGATATGGGACTATGAGCTCAAGCCACCTAACCTTAAAAACAAAAGTGTCTCTGAGTAGTTGAGCATCATCAGAGTCCCCGAGCAGGAAGTCCAGCAATCCCTCCATCATCCAGGAGCCGTTGGTTTCTCCGGGGTGCACCCGAGCCGTGACAACCACAGCCTTCCTGGCTCTGCTCTCTGCCCAGCATCCTCGCTGGGACGTTATTGTCAATACGTACACATTATTCCCAGCGAGGCTGCGGCAAAGGACTCGCACTTTACAGTACGAAGAAACGCCAGGGTTGGAGGAAATGCGCTTAAGGTAGCGCTGCAGGTGGGAATAGGTGTAGGGGTAGCAGTGGGCCAAATAGCAGGTGTCCGCTTCATAAGGGAACTGCAGAGTCCAAGTGAGCGAGTACAGAGTGATGATGATGTTGCCGTCCATTGTATTCTGATTAGAGATACAGACGAGGGCGTTAAACAGAGACAGTGGCTACATCCGAATACTCAAACTAGCTAAAAACAGAGACAGTGGCTACATCCGAATACTCAAACTAGCTAAAAACAGAGACAGTGGCTACATCCGAATACTCAAACTAGCTAAAAACAGAGACAGTGGCTACATCCGAATACTCAAACTAGCTAAAAACAGAGACAGTGGCTACATCTGAATACTCAAACTAGCTTAATATATAGTAGGTAAAAAGCAGTATGTCACAAGCCGTAGGGTATCTGAATACTCAGGATGACTTTAGTAGTAGTTGAACAGTACCTGGATGATCTACTACCTCCACATTGTGCAAACAGACTACACTACGCTACCCCACAAGCCAACTGTAGCCTGGTAACCGAAGAACTTCCCGGGAAAATTCAAAGAAGATAACGGACATATATTAAAATGGTAGTGCGTCGGGAGGCCGTGACATTGTACAAAAATTTAATTAAATACCAAATTTAAAAAGTCTGCTGCTGAAAAATAGAAATTTTCAGGATTCACCTTAAATTGAATGCAATCTTCTCCATGATAACTCCAATCTTTTGACCAACCTTTATGAAAAGCAACTGTAGTAATGTGCCGAATTTCACATTTTTCCAAAAAGGATTTATAGGTTTTCAGACTGCGGTTTTCCCACCAGGGTCGAGCTCCAACTGTAGCCACCACCAGTGGGTGCGCCTGATAGTGGTGGCTGCAACAAAGTGCCGCCTCCACACCCACAGGGCGCACCCATTAGTAGTTGTTACAGCCATCAGGTGCGCTCTGCTTGACACCACTCCAATTGGCTGTGGCTACAACAATATAAAGTCATATGAAGTTGATGAACGAGTACCTGATTGCAGTTCCGGTAGTATTTGATGTTGGAGCCGACGCGGTGCCATCCAACACCTTTCTCCTTGGCAGCCCGCTCAGAATAGAGGAGCGGCCTCATGCCCTGAGAATAAAGGCTGCTGCTCTTCATCAGGTTTACGATAGTGAAGCGATAAGTCACTGCAGCTTTCATGTTCCTGACCCTGAAGTAAAACCACTGTGTGTGTTTTCTCGTGTACAGGTCCGTACGCAGCGTGAGCTCATAGTCATAGTTCCCCCTGAGCAGAGAATTGCAGAAATGTAAGTAGAGTTTAAAAAAGAAAGATTAGAATAATGATGGATCACTGCAGCAACAAATCAGGAGATCAGACACTCACACTTGCACAGCCTTCTGAAGGTTGCCACTCTCAAAGCGTGACTCGAACTCAAGCATGTTGTTGTCCATCTGGTCGCAGATGTTGGTGCTCTTAATAGGTCCCCTGCTTCCCCCGACACGAGAGCAGGTGAAGAACAGAGGCGTAGCAGCTTAGAGTGAAGACAACAGGAAGGGGTGGAACATCAGATGCCAAATTAATCAAAAATTAAGTGGAAATTTCATATTCAAACGGAGTAGAAGGGTATATGTAGTTATACACACATACGTTAGCAAGACAGATAATTGTTAATGTCTGAGGAAATGCTGAAAGCAGACAAGTAAGCTGTCCATCTGTGATTAAATCGGCTGTACATCATGAGCAAGAACATATATGCAGCACAATTAGTGTAATCTCCACATCTTAAAGCATTGTAGAGAAGTACTAAGCTAGGTTTTCTGTCACTAATACACAAACTTTTGCAGTAACGAGCCCTTAAGTCTAATCAAATCACCTACTTCATAATTAGGTGATTTAGGACCTGTGGCTTGAACTATGAGTACTGCTAGTATTTGATTCCTGCCATTACAATTTGTCGACACTACAGATCCTCAAAAGCCCAGAAATTCTGATCAGACTCAAACAGCGCCATAAAACTGTCTGCCAGATCTGACGCGTATAAATAAAATTTCAAAATAAGAGACTTGCCTCGAGTGGGACCTGAGGATAATTTATTTAACCAAAATATTGAGAGAGAACACTCTCAATGGCAGCAGTAATTCACACCAATATTTAATATTTAAACCAAAAACATAAGCAGTTCTTTTCTTTCACTTAACAGTTCACACAGTCCCCCGTAAACAGGGATGACAAGGGACAAAAGTGAAAATGGTTCTCTTTTGCACTTAAACCAGTGAATTTACAAAGAAAATTGTGAAACATTGCATTACTTGCATTCAATTTTTGTCCCTTGTCACCCAGTTTTATGGTATCTCATTTAAAACAACAACAAACAAAACAACAACCAAAAAGCAATGTTAATTATGTATCATCACGTGTCAACAATTATGTATTTCAGGTCAGGTGTTGGATTGATCGCAGGTCTACAGTCAGGTTTTAAGTACCCATGAAGACCTCCAGTCTACACACAGGTCCCATCATGATGACAACCTAATCTACGCAGCCATGCCATGCAACCTGTTGGTAACGTCCCCGTCCCCCCAAATTACCATTTTCAGTGCAATATACCAGTTTTCCTTGCTCCTCTCCAACTGGCATTGGTGCACTTTCATGCCCTGTGACCTGGTAGAAGGGCTCTGGCTCTGGGGGGTCCCATTCTGCAACACAACAATGTCACAACAAAGTCCCTTTAACCGCAAGGCAAACATCCCTGTTTGGTTGTTGTACTGTTTAGTTGCTTAATACACTTGTTAATAATACAAATCCTTGTAAAGTGATATATAGACTCTGAGGCCCATTGATGCCCGGATACCACAGCATGAATTGAATGCGAGTCTATGAGCCCCCCTGGACGGACGCCAATCCATCACAGGTTACTTCCCCCACCAAAGCTGGTGCCCATTTACAGCTGGGTGGAGTGGTCCAAAGCAGATGAAGTGTCTTATAATATAAGGCTGAATAAAATTAAAAATTAAAACTACCCATGTGATGAATACAGTCGCTGATGACCTCACACTCTATAGGCCACCGGGGGAGGAAGATCGATGGGAAGTTAACCAGGTCCTTAGGCGCTCCAAGTCTCAAAATAGGTCGACCATCATTAAAGTCTAGAAGTAGCTGCCTGGTCCGCAGAGTCTGGCACAGGTTTGTGGAAACTAAATGGAAACATGAAATTAATTTTTCTGTCATATTCCTGACCTGCCAGGTCGTACAACTATAGACTTTTTTTTTTTTTTTTTTTTTACATAATAGCAGACTCTTTTTGTTACCTATCACAAACAGTAGTTAATCTCTGCCAAGGAAGTTATGTTTTAAACTGCATTTGCTACACAAGCCAAAGAGATGATAATTAATCCCCAGTTCATTCTCACTCCATCACAGACATGAGCTAATTCATTGCACTGACAGTGTACCACACAGCAATTTCACATTCATACAGTTATTCAAAAGCACATAGAATACACGTGAGATTTGCGATGTTGCCTGTGTGGAAATGTCTTACATCTCCTTCTCCTGGCTAATTCCTCCTCATCTGACATTGTGCTAGGTCACTGATCTTGGATTTGTCCAAATGATAGGAATTTCACCATTTTTTGGTCACAGGTTGTGGTTTTATTCCTAAGTGGAAAAATAAAACACGAGTTCAAACTGAGTCAGAACTGTATTGACAACACTACTGTGTCTTTCCTGTCATATGGAATAATCAAATACCTGTCAGCAGCTACCCATTCATCAGAATAATACAAAGATGAATTATATCTTCATGTAACAGTATGGTTTTCTGATGCCAGTAGAATTATATCAAGTGTTTTCATACCAAATATCAGCCATTACACATTTGTAAAAGCCTCCCTACAAATGCAAACAATATAAGGTGCTGAAAACATTTTTAACTCAAGCAGAACAATGATTATTTTATTACACTGAAAGTAACATACCTCCAAGTTGTAAATAAATTATATATATATATATATATATCCAGTATTGGACTGATATTAGCACTATTTTTAAAAGCTGATATTGGCACAAACAGATATACTGGTATACTGCATCACTGCATATTAACTCTCGCTCCATTACAACGTACCAGTATTCACAAAGTACGTAGACTTCAGTTCAAAAAAGCAATTTGAACAGAGCAGTTTCATCCCATTAGTTTACTTAATATTTGATAAATGTAACTCATTGTCAGGTTTAGAGAATCTATACAACACAAACTTACATATGCAATAAAAGCTTCTCTGGATTAAAAAAAAAAAAAAAACACCAATACATTAATTTTCATGACCTAATTTGAGAATATAAACTAAAAGAAATTACTTTTATACCCCTTGATAACAATAAACTATTGCGACAGCTAAAATGAAAAGATGCAAGCAAAAAATATCAGTGTTAACTATAACATTATTTTGCACCACACAACTATATTATTATAAATGTTACATTATGTTATTGTATATCAATCATATATGAAGTCTGAACATAAAAATGCTATTGATCTCTGACTTAAAAATACTACAGTACTATTGACAGCTGTCCTTCTGTCCATACATTAGTGCACAGAATGAGCGCCACCTTGAATCAGGATTGCACTTTAATTTAATATAAAATAAATAAATACACAAACACAACAATGGCCTTAGTGGCCACCAGGGCCCTGCCATCAGCAACAAGTCTTTACAAGCAACTTGATAGGCCTGTCTTTTTATGGTGATTGTGCATGTTGAAAGTTGCCAATGAGGCCCAAAATAGGAGATTCATTGGTCCTTCCTTGTATCTATCAGAACCCAAAATTTCAGCTCTGAAGATGCAGTAGTTTTCACGGAGTTACTTATGGAAATTTGGGGGACCACTGGCTCCATTAATCATATGCTTGTCCTGCAGGAAACAAGGGCCAGACTTTTGAGACAAGTAAACTTTAACTACGATCAAGAGAAACTTGAACGATCTGTTTATTGGACTATATATTGGGAATTCCACACAGTTTGCCTATTAAAATTGAATAAGGCACTTGGATGAGTGGCCAACAAGACCAGCTGCCATAAACGTTTAGACAGAAATCTAAGTGTTTGTGGCCTTAATTTTTCTTGCACAAACACAGAATTGTGAAACTCTGTTTAACCCCAACCACATAAGGCAAATAAACAATTTATAACTTCATATCTGCGAGTACTGCTCTCTAGCACAGTGTAAATTATTTCCATAAAAATTTGTGTTTTTTTTCCCCCCAATGATGAAAGCTGGTTTGTCCCAATGATTAAAAACTAGTTTAGGATTTCGTTGTTGTTAAACTGCTGGTCTATGCTAGCGCTAGCTTATTTATTTAATGCTGCCTGCCATCTCAGTTTTTGAAACAATACTGTAAGTATAGCTCACATTTAAAACTTACCTTCCTCACACCGTCCTACCACAGCAACAACACCAACAAAACGTTAAACAACGAAACGAAAAGTTCGAACAGAAAACTGAAGTCGAAATGTTTCAGTCAGCAACATTTCGGTTGCCATGGCGATGGCAGTCGTCTCAGGAAACGCTGCACTTTTTGTCAAAACGGGCAAACATTAAATATGTAGATAAATATTAAGATTTGGGGAAAAAACTAAAAACAATTTTAGTGCAACCTTTGGATATACAGTGCCTATGTGGCAGGAGAGCAGGAATTTGATTCATTTTTAAATTAAAACTAGAAGCAGTGCGTGGCCCGCAGGTGGGATGTCCCGGGCTGGAAAAATCATGAATCAACCTTTTTTTCCCCCCACAGAAACAAAACAATCCTTTTTTATTACTTAGTCAATATACAATAACTTTCATACGAGCTAAACATCAAGTGTCTATCATAAGTAGTTCCTGAGATATATATATTTAAAAAAAAGAATGTTTCCCTGGCAACCATGGTTACCATAGCAACCAAATTAACAAATCATGAAAGCCCTTACAAACACCTTTCATATGAGCCAAACATGAAGGGTCTATCGTAAGTAGTTCCCGAGATATTCAAGAAAGGTCACTTGGTGAGACATAACAGACAGACGGACACGGGGTTGGGCTCCCGGTGGAGTACCGCTAGGTGGTCTGTCTATTACATGGGATACATCCCATAATAACTTTTCCACCCTACAAAATAGAGCCTGACTGATATGGAAGAGTTATTAAAGGGTTTCAAAGTAGTATAAAATGCTTCTAAATGGCCCAACTTGTGGTGAGTCGGTCTCGGGGTAAAGGTTACACCACGATGACCAATGAACACGCCATGCAATCTCACCAATACCTGATTGAAAAGCACAATTAGGGGGCTGCTACAAGAAATGTTCAAAGTTGATGAATATCCCTTGTAGTCTAGTTTTGCTAAATCAGGCTCCCTCAAACCTGGACTGATTGGGCAAAGAGCCTAGTGGGTAAGGTCACAAAGGATCTGTGATAACTCTTGAAGGCACCTGGAGGACGTTTCCATGGAAGGATATCAAAATTCAGCTTCCACAGTCAAACTACACATAGAGTTTTGTGTAAACACAAACGATGCACATCATCGTTAACGGCCCAAACCAAGGTTAGCAGCGACAGCATCACGCTGTGTGGAGGTTTCTCTGCTGCAAGGCTTCTGAGAATTAGAGGAACAAAATACAAAGACGTAGCGGAAAACTTGAGTTTTGCAAGTAATGTTTATCCAGCAAGGCAGTGGCCCACGGCAGAAAGTCAAAGCCACGCGGGATTGCCTTCAAATCAACAGCATTTTGTTCAAATTGGAGTTCAGACTTCAAAGAAGCCAATTACCATCAACGCCAATGAAACCTGAACTAGCTTCACCAATTTTTAAAGCAAAGTGTGCGGTCCAAATGAAGACTTCAGATGCAAAAAAATCTCCAAGTCCATCTGACTTTTTTGTTTTAAATGAGCACTTTAAAAAAAAAAATAATAATAAATAAAAAATCTGGCTCCTAAGTTCACTTTAATTGCAATGAAAAGCTTATAACCTTTTCAATTAAAGTGAACGTAGGAGCCAGATCTTAAAAATAATTTTAAAAAAAAGCT
>OMMV01049951.1:0-11368 GCA_900302635.1 Chatrabus melanurus | reverse complement strand
AATAAAGGCTTATGTCCCATCCAGGGCGTTGCGATCCTCCCAAACAAACCGTCTGGCCTTGCCCTCCCCTCACACAAGGCGCTCTCGGTCCAAACTTTTCTCCGTTGTGGTCCCGAAATGGTGGAACAAGCTACCAGTTGCTGCGAGAGTGGAGACATCCCTCTCTGCCTTTAAGAAGCTCGTGAAGACTCTCCTTTTCCGAGAGTACTTCCCTTCATAACTATCTAACCTCCACTCACCCACACTGTCCTGTAACCTGGTTATACTAACACGCTACACCTCGCTTACTCTATTTTCCTGCATTTCTGTAAACTTGTTTATGTCCTCTTCTGTAAGTCGCTTTGGATAAAAGCGTCTGCCAAGTGCAATGTAATGTAATGTAATGTAATATAGATTTTTTTTTTTAAATAAATTCCATGGAAACGTTTTCCAGTGTATGTGTTCCATGCAGTATGTGAACCAGAACAAACAAGGCTCTAAACTTGATGTCTCAGCTGCCTAGCAATCTTACAAATTAGTTTATCTTAAATGAATTACGGTTAGGATTAAGATAAGGGTTAGAGTTTAATTGTTCTGAAGTACATAAAAAGTCTTGAAATTGGAGCAATACTTCTGCTTCCGGACTGCGACTTTACGCACTTACAGAAATCTTGCGCAGTAGCAGAATTCCGATATGGTCCAGGTTCAATTCTGGAATATTTCCGATTCGCATACTGCACGGAACATCTGCACACTCTGAAATGGGACATGAACAGTTGGTTCTTCCATTTGTTTTTCACACATTCTACTGACTGCAGTTATTTACAAGGAGGCCGACACTCTTCATTTTGCATGCACGCACACACACACACATCCCAGGGCAATGTGAGGTGCCTATTCATTCGGCGGAGGCCAGCTGCTCACCTGGTGACAGCCCAGGATGGTGGTGTTGGCTCAGGATGGAGTGTGCAGGGAGAGGGAAGCACAATGTGAACGGGTCCACAGGCCTGTCCTTCAGGTTCTGCACAGCCTGCACATTCCGAATCATTTAGCACAGGAATGCCCCCTCATGTAAGGGATCACTGTGTTTAAGGTGGACCACGCATCTGATTGAAAAGGCCCTTCAAGACGATAAACAGAGATGAAAGCTGAACATGTTGTGTGAAGTTTCCAACGGCTGTGCTCTCATCCCAAATACATGTAAAACATCATTTAACTGATCATTTCAACTTACAGAAAAGAGATGTCTGTTAATGTCAGGTCATCCGTAAGTTTAGTTATAGGAGCATATTCAGAGCAACCCATGGTATGCATTGGCTGTGGTCAAGGTGAAGCTATAGCCCACTTTCCAACTCAGGAACTCGACCTACTCCCCATATTTCACAACAGTTTACAGGAACAGCCCGGTAATTGGCCTACTCAGCCATTGCATCTCCATTGCAGTAAAGACCCACCAGCTTGCAGTGAGAGTAAGCATCCAATGCTAGCAATAAGTAGCAAGCAAACTTTAACCTTAACATTAGATGCAAGGTAACATAAAAACAGTTTGCTTGCTCGCTGTCACTAGCATCAAATGTTAGCACGCTAGTCAGAAGGCAAAAGCAGGAGTAATTTATGCTTTTTTATTTGGTTTCCCACTAGATTGCTAATATAGCGCTCGGTAATGCAAAGTCTTAAAATATCTATTTCATTAATTGTTCACCTGACTCCAGACTTCTCAATTGCAATGTCCTTACCAATGCAACGTCCGTCATTGAACAAAAAAGCAGTAAGTCTTTTGTCCCCGCATTGCTGGTGCATGAAGGTTTGTGGCGCAATATTCCATTGGTTTTGCAGTCTGAGCCACTTTAGTTGTGGTCATTCAGACACTTGTAGTCCTACTTCAACTTTTCTCTTTGCTCTCTGCACTGTTGCGTGGTGTGTTCAATTCCACAGGTATCACGGTGCGCTGACATAGATTTTCTCATTCCTCTAGGATTCTAATCCATGCTGGACCTCATCCATTGCCTGTACCTCCTCACTGGTCCATATGCCAGCTCTGCTATCCATTCAGTGTCATTTTCTTCTGCTCAGTTTTAGAAATGCTGCTTGATGTTGTTTTAGTCTTCTCTTGCATCACTTAGACCAATCAGCATTGAGCCCTGCCCAACGACATTTCAGAGCCACACAGAAGTACATACCTTGGAGTCACTTATTTTGCCCCCGAAAAAGGTTCCGTAAAATCACCTTTCAAAGGCAGTCCCTGCAGTGGAGAGATGCGCAAAGGTGTCGTTCATTCATTCATTCATTTTCTACCGCTTATCTAGGTCTGGGTCTCGGTGACAACAGACCAAGTAGCTCAGCCCACACTTCCCTATCCTCGGTCAAGTCCTCTATAACTCTTCCTGGGGGATCCCGAGGCATTCCCAAACCAACTGGGAAATATAATCCCTCCAGCGTGTCCTGGGTCTTCCCTGAGGCCTTCTCCCAGTTGGATGTGCCTGGAAGACCTCCCCTGGGAGATGACCAGGGGCCATCCTCACCAGATGCCCAAACCACCTCAGCTGGCTCCTTTCAATGCAAAGAAGCAGCGGCTCTACACAGAGTCCCTCCCGGATATTCATCCGTGACCTTTTTCTTTCAGTCATTACCCAAAGCTCGTTACCATAGATGAAGATAGGCACAAAGGTGTCGGACCCCCTAAAATGGCCCACAAGTTCCTGCGGTGGAAATGGGCCTCGTGTGAAATTTTGGGGAAGTCTGTTCAATAGGGGAATTTTTTTTAACCAATAATTGTAACAGTTGTGGTAGGATCATGGTGCAAATAATAATGGCCAATGCTGAGATAAAACTGTATGCCAAATTTAAAAGAGATTTGTTGTTCAGGATCGAAGTAGGACTCGGTAAAACTGTATAATGTGTAATAGGGAAAAAGCTGAACTCCATTTCCATTTATTTATTTAAAAAGGACAATGCACATTAATCAACATTTCTGTAAATGTGCCAGTGTTGGCCAGCAGGCTAATGTTCAACTGCAGTCCTTTGACAAGATGTTTAGCTAACCACAGAACTCCAGTTACATGTCGGGCACCATCTTTCACCCGGCGCAAAGCAGCACACAGTACAACCTGCAATGTTGTCACCCACGTTGTGTAAATACCAAGTAGAACTGAGCCCATTGTGCGCCCATGGGTGTGTTGGTCTTAAAATGAGTTGTGGTCATGTGTAACGTTGGTGGATTGTTATCATTAGGGGGCAGAAATCAACCGTGGCAGAGACCACAAAAACATGTTCTAAAGTCCAGTGCAAAGTTGTAATGGTATTTATACTGGCCGTAATATTGAAATGTACCTGACGTCAGCAGTTTCACAATGCATGTACATAGACTCTGCTTGTGTACACAATGAAAATGAATTAAAAACTACCATTAAATAAAATTAAACTAAACACTAATGGAAAAATACAAAACTTCTCCTTACTGCTTCACCTCAGGGATCTTTGGTGGCTGCTGTCTGCTAGCAAGTCCTGACATGTTGACGCAGATCTGTTAACGCGGTAGAAAAGTGCTCACTTGAGTCCGCTTTCTTAATACAAGTGCTCCAGGTGGACTCTGGCTTTTAAAGGGGATGACACAAGACACTTTGCTTGGTTTATTTCGTGTTATGCCTTAGGCATGCCCATGACTAATTAAAGCCGGGCTCCCATTGCCGATGTTTGACACCCGATTGTGTACATTTTCGGCGCAAAAAAAAAAGCAGATACCCAATCAGGGCCTGAAAACAGGTGTAATCTGTGGTTAAAGTCACGTTGTAGAACACTGTGAGCAATCGGGAAAGTTTTAGACATGTTTAAAAACAATTTATGACGTCGGGATAAATCCACAAAACATGAACAATTGGATGTAATTTGTACAGACAGGTTTAATATTTAGCAAAAGTCAGGTCATGTGAGCGGAGCAAGCGTGGAGTGGAGAGGATGGATTTTGGCCGGAGTGTGGGGTGGCATATTAGAAGAAACTAAAGCGTCAAGCTTAAAACACATCTCGCTCCTCTTTTGAATACCGGAGTGGTACTGGACCCGCACACACCATGCGTCTTACTTTAATTTTACAGATGGCTTTGTTTTTTATTTCGTTAGTGCATCTTGAAATAAATCATTTCTGCTTGAATGTGGATTTGGCTGCTCAGTTATTTTGATGCCAGGCTACAATTTAAGCTAAAATTAAAATACAATGCAGATTGTTTTCTGTTTTGGAGTGAGTGGTGAGTGATTTCATTGGAGTAGGGTGATAACTGACCGGAGTAGGGAGCGATCATGAGCGCAGCGGTCTGCAGTGGCTGTGCACAGGGCAGCGGCGGGAGGCATAGAGCTCAGTGAGTCATCTGCACCACTCCGCTCATCGCATATGTGACAAAAGTATGTGACAGTGGACAATGCGGGTACAACGTGCAGTGATAGGGACCTACTGTTCTGTGAGCGGAAGCCTCCTTCTGATTCTCCTCTGCAACATAAATCCATAGTATAAATCCCATGAAAAGCATGTCGCACTCTTCAACAGAAAACAGTTTTGAGATGTAAAGAGATACATTTTAGCTTTGTGGAAAATGTGGTCATAACCACGGGACTACCACATAGACTGGATGGAGTAGTGGAGTAGCATTGTGCGGCGCATGCGCACAAACACACGTCATGGGACTTGTCCGTACTAGAGTGTAGTCAGCAATAATAATAGGAAACACAAATTTTGCCTGCTATTTTAATAAATCAGGCCCGATTTCCTCATTTTTGGAGCCGGGACAGAAATTAGGGCCAAAAATCTGCAATGGGAGCCCGGTTGAAGAGAATAAATGCAACCACTTAGTGCCCTGCACCCTATTTTGTACACAGATTATGCATCATGTCAAAAATTTGTTCGATATGCCCCAAATGCACCTGCGTTATGTGCCATAGACCAAGCACCAAAGATCAAGATCATGCCCATTGGGTTCTGATAGAATCACAATGAAAATTAATCACTGGCCATCACTGAGGTAAACCTGTGTGCTAAATTTCAAGCAGATGCATTATACAGGATAGCTGATTGGGCAGATTGGGATTGCAATATGCACTGTGTGTTAGTTGAGACTACAGGAAATAATTTTATCATGTTCACTCCTGGTTTCTTCCTCATATGAAAAGTATTCAAACAATTTAAACTTGAACCATTTGCATGTTTACATTATTCCTGCTACCTACTTGGCTACAACAGGACTGACAAGTTTTAAACCATGATACATAGCATTAAGAATGTCTTACACCTGAAACTCCTAGAATGATTGCTCACGAACACAATTAAGAGCTTCCTTTCTGAGCCAGCTTCATGCTAACTGTATAAGCTAGCATGGACAGCCATTGTATATGACTAGGACAGCTAGCTAGCAAGCGCAGCCACTTCTCACAAAAGTTAAGAGTACATGAAGGGAATGTATTTGTACTAAACTCTATGCATTTTTTCAAAATATATCTATGTTTTTTGGAATGTTATTCGTTGACAAGGGAGAGTTGAACATTAGTTTGTTTTTTACAACCCCAGCCATATTTAAAGATTGTTAGTTAGCAATCAAACCTCTGAGTGCTATATCATCTTTGAGGATTGCTTCGTTTTTAAGAAATCCCTTTAAAAAAAATTGCTTGCTCAAAATAGCAATGAAATAACACTCACCAAACCTACTTTTTAAATCGTTGACACACCGGTGTCCTTTAATATTCATTTTCAGTTTGTAATTTGGTAGATTTTAACTTATTTAGCTTGATTTTTTTTTTAGTCCATTTTCTATTACATACTTGTTTTATTAGTTTTTCTCTGCGTTTTATTGTTCACAGGAAGACAGTGGAAATTTTATGGAACAGAAGTTTTACAATGTAATTTTTTTGCATCCTTGGAACATTTAATGTACTGGTATGAATGTGAATTGTGTGACTTATACCAACTGTGTAAATGCTGGACTTACAAAATAAATCAAATAGTGATACAAAATGTCTGAAGAATATGGCCAGCTACAAGTATTTTTTTTTTCCTGTTGTAACGGTTTAAACATACCCTGCACCAACCTTAGAAGATAGTGCACTTTGTTTACTGTGGATGTGACGTACGGTAAACAGTCCTGACGAAAACTTATTAATATCACCAGTAATATATGTTGTAAGTAATCATAAAATACAAGAACACATTTATAACTACCCTATGCAATTTTAGGGAAAATGCGGATCGAGTTCATTTTGAGCTCTACTGCTGGCACCCTACTGATACTCATACATGTCCTTTTCAGCAGTTTGTGGAAAGAGAGATTTCTCTCATACAACGCAATGGTCAAAGGTGAGTATACAGTACTCAGAGGCTTGATTGCAAACAATGTTTTATTATGACTAAGGTTGTATGAACTTATCCTTTAAGAGGCATGATTGGCTAATATGATAACCACCATCATTTCGGATGTTTACTTCCTTCAGTCACTGATGCAAGGTAAACACTACAAGCATCAACCTTCTTGACTGTGCGGGAGTGAGCGCAAATCAGGAAACCTCCGTGGTCAGCTTTGCCTCTCTCCAGGGAATAAATTTTGTACACGACATGACCTGACTGAACTACTGTGATAAACGTTTTGCAAGAACGATGTGGGGAAAAGAAGAAGTACCACTTCAAACACTTCTAAACTCAGAGGTCTGGTCAGCTCCGGCAGCATGTACTGGTGCCGTGCGTTGCCTCATCTACCACACTACAGAACCACCCTAGTACCAAAGACATCCAGTTATTGCCATGGATCACTGGTTAGCATCAAAGTCTCACAATCATACTGTAAGACAGGAAGCACCAGGATCCTAAAGACTTGGATCTTCATTCTCCTACATAAATATCGAAATTGCCAGAAACCTGTGTTCAGGGTTCTCATGACTCCATAAGCTCTTCCCAGGTGTCTCTCAAACTCAACTCAGAGACATGAATGTCACTGCCGATATAAGTGAATCACTCGACAAGTTCAACACTTTCACCGCATACAGATACACTTCTAATGGTTAAGTCCAGGAACTCTGTCTTCAGTCCTGGACAATCACAAACCCAAACATTCTGACTCCTCATTCAGCTTCTCGAGTGCTGCAATCAGGGCATCCATTGATTCTGCAAAGGTCACAGCATTGTTTGAAAAGTCAAGTTCAGTAAACCTTTCCTCTGTGACAAAGGCACCTAAGTTGCTAGACTCCACAACCCTACACAACACCCAATCTGTGCAAGCAGAGTAGGAGCCAGAACACATCCCCAATAATGCCAAAATTCACTGGGAAGAAGCCAAAGACTCTCCCTCCCCGACACTCAGCACTCACAGTACCCATGTACAAGCCAGCTATGATGGCCAGCAAATTATTAGGGATCCTAAGAATTGTCCCACAGAGCACAGAGCAGCCTGGTCAACCCAATCAAACACTGCAAAAACTAAAACAAGCTACAAAGAAGCACTGCTGATATTCGCGCTTGTGTTCAATGAATACTCACAGAGCTAGAATGTGGTCAATGGATGATTTTTTTGAGTATGAAGCAAGACTGCTCCGGTCGCTGAGCAGCAAGTAACTGGGAGTGAATCTTGTTGAGAAAGATCCTTGCAAGTACCTTTCCAGGAACAGAGAGCAGTGTAGTACCCCTGTAGTTGTTGCAACCCAGGCAATTACCCTTTCCTTTCCAAGAGGGACAACAAGTCTTTTCTTCTAGTCAGTAGAAAAGATACCTGTCTCCCAGATTGAAACAAAGATTGTGTGCAATGCCAGGAGAACAGCATCTCCACCCTCCTGCAGGAGTTCAGCTCTAATACCATAGATCCCTAGAGCTTTCGCCACCCTCAGCTGTTTCTTCACCTTTTCTCACTATTTTTAACTAAGAAAATGAAAATAAAAGGAAATCTGTATAGAAGCTCATCAGTGTACTGAAGTAATTTTAATGTTAAGTTAATGCTTACTTTAGTATAGAGCAGGTAGTTCAGCGGATAAGGAGCTGCTCTGCCAATATGTAGACTTGGGTTCGAATCCTGCTCATGCTACCTGTCTGTGTCCTTGGACAAGACACTTAATCTACATTGTCTCAGTCCACCCAGCTGTAAAAATGAGTACTGTCCTTGGCTGGGGAAGTAAATGTGAGGCATCACTGTAAAGCACTTTGAACATCTGCTAGATGGAAAAGAACTATAGAAATGCAGTCCATTATTTCTCATCTAAACTTAATGTTTTACATTTAGCTAACTGCATCATCAAAACAACTAATAACGCTTTGAACAAACTCAAGTTTAGTCCATTTTACATTTAGTCCACAATGCATAAAGGCACCAAATCAATTTTGCATTTTCAAGTTGAACTTGAAATGTGCTGCAATGACAGATGCCTAACATAGTGAGTGTGCACATGCAGGTGCATCCAGTCTGCACATACACACATCTGTGCCAGGAACATTCTGTTCACCCATCAATGAACCAGCCGCTTTCTCAAGGTAACACAAAAAAACCTGAGTGATAGAATTGCTTCGGTGTACATAATCACAACCTCAAACACATATATAATTCCACATATCTATTTACCTTTTATATATTTGAATGTGGGGCTCTTATTGTTGCCCTGAGTTCTGAATATTTGTGCTCAGTGTCAAATCTGGAGTCCCATTCCTGTTGGACAGCTCCAGCTGACGAGGGTTGTGTCTGTGGTTTGAGGCCCTCCGTGTTTCGCTGAACAGATTCAACCTCTCAGCCTGGAGCAGCTGGCAGCCATCAAGCCACTGGCTACACACACATACAAGCACACTCGTGCTCACAAACACAGCCTTCCATAATTTCCATAGTAATCAGGACGTGATAGTCCTGCCAGCGATTGGAAAGAGAGGGATGGGGGTACGCGGACTTTGGTACGGTTGGCACAGATCAGTGCACTTTTTCCATCAAAAAAGCCACTGCCCTTTTGGCACCAAGATACCAATGCTCAGACTGAAGAGCCAAAGTAGGACTTCTTATTCTCCATTACTGTGTATGTGGTATGTAGCAGAGGAAATCGTGGCATGCCACAGAGGTGCACCGCACTGAAAGTTCAAATTTGTTGAACTTCAATGCATTGACCCTTGTACCGGCAGCCAATGAGTGCAAAGTAGGGCAGTGACTGTGTTCACAACAGAGGAAAGGTTAATGCTAATAACAAGCATGGGAAATTCCAGAATGGTGCAACAAAAAATGAGTTTCCTATGTCCACTTTCAAATGCAAGTCTCTGGTTTGCAGTAGAATAGACTGAAGTCCAAAATAAGTATATCTAATGTCAGGCTAATGACTTTGCTAATGCTAACAGTGTTTAGCAATGTAAGCGAGTTGTATAGTGCCACTTACAGTCCTGGAGTGTTAATGATCTGCGTGGACCAATGCGACACACAGAGTGCAAGGACTCTGTAATACGAACACACCTTCAGGGTGTATTTGAAGTGATTTCCCTGCAATTTTGGCTCTTATGACCCCTCAACAGTGGCTGCATCAGTTTTCTTGCAATATTTCTTGCATCTAGCTCTCACAATATTAGTAAAGGTATGGCTGATTCTATTAGCTAATATTTTTCCACCACTGGAAATGTGAGCCACAATTGGACAAAACTGTCAACACTCGTTTTAGATTCACAGTTGTGCAAGTTCTCTAAACATCCTTGAATGTAATATAATATTGGACTTACACGTAGTTCAAATGTTGGAAATGTAAGACTAAATTACTTTTTCTTAATGACTGAAAGTGTGACACAGCAACCGCTGTAGAATAAATCCCAGAATTTTGTATGAAAAATCTAGTCTCTGAGTGGTTAATTTTGTTAAGATTAGGAAATAGTACCCATGGGCATGAAGGCTACAGCAATCTGAAATTTGGCCGCAGTGACCTTGATCTTCACCCAAATGATTGACCTGTGGCTGACCCTGCCAGGGCATTTCTGGAATCCACCTAAGTGTGTGCCACATTTGATCCAAACCAGGAAAAAAATCTAATTCCTTGACCTTTGCCAAAATGAATTCTTTAAGGGCAATTTCAGGATCAACCTTCCTTGAAACACTAAGTTTGGTAGAAATCAGCAAAAGGACCCGGGAAGAGTCGGCCAACAAATAGATAGGCAGACATGACCTTGGCTTCAGTGACTGACCTTTGGTAAATTTGATCTTGCCTGGGCAATTCCAGACACCACCTCCAGATGTGTGTCACGTTTGGTCGAGGGAAAAAATTTTTTGACCTTTGACCTCATTTACCTTGACCTTTGCCAAAACAATTCCATTAAGTGCAATTGAAGAGTTCAATTGCAAAACCCTTTAAGTCCAAAATCACAAATTTATAGTTGACGGAAACATGCACTTGGCTGCTTAGGTAGTGCAGTATGCAAAATGTTAAAGAATTTGAACATACGATTTTCATTTTATTTATGGAAATCTGTGGATTTTCTAACGTGTTTTCCTTTAAATTCCCATTTTAAATTGCATTTTCCTCCATTTTACAAAAATGGACAGACAGTTTTTCAACTGAACTCTTCAATTGTAGACTCAACCTTCATCCATATACCATGTTTGGTGGAAATCGGGCCAAGGACCTGGGAGGAGTAGGGTAACAGAGCCAGACAAACGTTTTTCAAATTACAGTATGAAGTTGCAAAAAAAAGTAAATGGGTAAAATCTGTGTTTCAAATTTAATAATATATCATTTCTTTCATGTGATCAAAATGCAACATTCCTTTTATATGATCTCCTACAACTGATAAATAAATATAGTTGTATTTAATTGTATAAAATATATTTGTAGTTATTTACAATCATTTTGTTACTGAGTGATCATCAGTAGCTGTAAGTGGGTTGTCATGTACTGGGCAGCAACAACATCATATTCAGTTTTTAAACAGTTTTAAACAGGCAGTGATGGTCTTGGTGGCCACCAGACCTAGGCATTGAAAATGAAAGAAATTGACACACAAGCTCATTTCAAGCTAAATGCAACTTTAAAACCACACACATGTTCAGGGAGAAGGAAAAATTGTCTGTTTTGGGCACATTCACACATAATTCTTTCTATGGCACTGCCATTTGTCACCAAACTTGGGCTGAGGTCTGCCTAAACATTAGGTACACCTCTCAGTATAACCAGTGTAGTTCAACAGCACCATAAATTACAGCCTCTCAAAATAAATCAACACCTCTCTTAAACAGATTCAATAAAAACTGAACAATATAATCCTCATGAAGGGAGGATTTATTGCAGGACTGTTGTATTATATTGCGTTAGTTTTATCTATGTGTACCTAATAAACAGGCAAGTGCATGTCTGTGTAAATAGGCTTGCAGGAGAAAGGAGCTGCATTCTTACTTAGGGTATAAATCCTGCATTTACTGTG
>OMMV01049930.1:3546-24800 GCA_900302635.1 Chatrabus melanurus | reverse complement strand
GTGAAAAGTAGTGATTAAAAATCATAAATTACAAAGTAATCACTCATTTGAATGACAGTTTTATTGTTAAAATTTCCTTAATGTGGTTAGATAGGATGTATTTAACACACTTTTTGTAAGTATTGTTTGGGGGGATGTTATAGTCGAAATACTTGTTACATATTTGTGTTATTAAACCTCCAGTTTTGTTCTGAGTCAATTTGACCATCAAGGATTGTCGGAAAATCAATACTTAACAAAAATTAAGCAAGTGGAAAGAAACTGCACTGTAGTTAAAAAAAATAAAAATCTTTGAATCTGTAATACCATTTGGATGACTCCGTTGGAAATGTACTGATGGTTTCCCTGGTGATTCCAGGCATAGGTGGGAAGCAAGCTGACAGTTTTTGTACAATGCTGCACTCATGTGGTTATTCATCCGGCTATCTGTGGCACTGAATCTGAAGTAATAGATTCCTCTGACAGGGGCTGTAAAATATGGAAATGTTGAACTGCCATATGAGAAAGAAATAATTTCCAGCGTTTTCTCGTTATGAGTTGGCTTTCTCGTGTCAGTATTATTGATGACATTCTTGTAAAGCAGAGTGATTTCAGAAATACAGAAAAGGTCACTTTGTTGTCTCTTTGGGACAATAAATTGTAACAACGTGTCTCCTCAGTAAAAATTCTCCTTTAAGTTATTATTATTTTCCACATACTTTCTTGTTTATCATTTTATTTTGGTTTACACCAGCTGACAGTTGGACCGCTTGATGTCAGAAAAGAAGAAAAGCAATTCCAACTTTCTGAGTGTAAGAATGCGGCTTTTTAAAGTATAAAATAACCGCAGAGTGTTTCTAATCATAGAGATTTCTCTAATTATTTCCCTTTAATAGCTGCCTGCACATTTTCCATCTGTTTGTCTTTGAGAACTTTCTTTGTCGCATCCTCTGCTCATAGATTTTTAATTGTTCTCTCCTGATCTTACATTTCCTGGCAGTCTGCTCTCCAGACAGCCAGGCCAGTTTCATTTCCACCACTGCAGCAGTGTCAAAGTCGTGGATCAGGGGCCGGATAAAGTCCACAATCTGTTATTTTCAGGACTGCTGTATGCCTTATCATGTGTCATTAAAACGACCGTCCTAATCGTTTTCCTTCCACACATACATCTTGAAAAGGTGAACATATTGTGTGCACATTCTTGCATAAGGGATTTTTTTCCCCCAGTAAATCATGCTTTATTTTAAAAATGATATACTTCATTAAGAGAATATGTTCTGAAAATGTGCACTTGTTTTTTCATCAGAAGAACTTAAAATGACAGCGTGCTTGTGTGTTTCTGTCCTAGGTGACTAAGGAAGAAGAGTTTTTCAGCCTTTCTCACTGCCAGCTGCTGGAGCTCATCAGTCAAGACAGTCTCAAAGTGCTCTGCGAGTCTGAGGTGTGTGTGGTTTAAAATGATTGAGACTGCTTGGCGAAAAAGAAAATTCTTTGCCCCTATTTTAAACACGAATGCTTGCCATGTCACATCATGCTTAGATGTTTTCTTCTTCTGGAACACTGATTATGTGGTTCTTAACATTATTTAAACTAAGTAGTAGTACCCGTTGGCATGAAGACTGTAAGGGCGACGGCAATCTGACATTTGACTCCAATTACCTTGACCTTCACCCAAATGATTGACCTCTGGCTGGCCTTGCCAGGGCAGTTCTGGAATCCACCTAAGTGTATGCCACATTTGGTCTAAATCAGATTGAAAATCAAATTCCTTGACCTTTGCAAAAATGAATTCTTTAATTTCAGGGTCAGTCTTCATTGACATACTAAGATTGGTAGAAATCAGCAAAAGCACCTGGTTGGAGTAGGGCAAAAACCAGATGGGCAGACATGACCTTGGCCCCAATGATTTATAAATTTGACTTTGCTGGGCAATTCCAGAACCCACCTACATATGTACGCCAAGTTTGGTGCAAATTTGAGTGGAAAAAAAACTTAAAATTTGACCTTTGACCCCAATGACTTTAACCTTTGTTGAACTAACCCTTTAAGTGCAATTACGGGGTTGACCTTAATCCACATACCAAGTTTGATGGAAATCAGACAAAGGACATGAGGAGTAGGGCAGTGTTTCCCAACCCTGGTCCTCAGGGAACACCTAACCTGCACATTTTCCATCTCTCCCTGCTCTGACTAAGCTGATTAGCTCATTCAGGTGTCTCTTAGCTCTTGATTGGCTGAGCACACCTGAATGAGCTAATCAGCTTAGTCAGAGCAGGGAGAGATGGAAAATGTGCAGGTTAGGTGTTCCCTGAGGACCAGGGTTGGGAAACACTGGAGTAGGGGACCAAACAGATGAAATTATATGATGTACTATTTTTGGTCAAACGGCATATTTTAAGTTTGACATTTTATAGGTAGCAGGTGTTGTCTCATTTCTGTTAATTGGTCACAGGCTTTGTTAATTGATTATTGGCTAATGGCAGCTAGCTATAAGGCCTACTCACTACAGGGCTGTCAATACTAGCTAGCCTGTGGCAGCAGCTATCAAAGCTGTAAAATGTTATGTCATTTAAAAATGAACTGCCTTATTTATGTATAAAGTGTTCTACCAACAGAATGATATGATATAATATGCAGTAAGTTGTAAAACAATACCAAATACACTCCCTTCGTATAATTGTTAATTATCTGGCAACTAGGCTTGCTAGTTAGCATGCTGGGGCTGGTTTATTTACTTTGTGTGTCAAATGCAGCTCATTTCATGCTAAAATGATAAAAATAGACGAGAAATATGTTTATATAACCACTTAAAAGTATCTTCTGATGTGTTTAAATCGACACGTGTCAGGTGTACAAAGCTTGTACGGACTGGGTCCGCTGGGATATGGAGAGTAGGTCCCAGTATCTTCATGCCCTCCTGAATGCAGTTCATATCTACGCCCTGCCTCCAAAGTTTCTAAAAAAACAACTTCAGTCCTGCCCCATCCTCAGCAAGGTAATCTGAATTTTAACTTTCTGATGCCTGCTGTGGAAATGTAGCTATACATGACATTCATGATAAAAATGTATGTTTTTTTAAATGATATGATCAATTATTTATATGTATATCTTTACCGGCTCTTTTTTGGTACTGTGTTTTTTTTCTGTCTTTACTTTAAACTGTAGGCTAATTCCTGTAAGGACCTCCTTTCTAAGATCTTCCAAGACATGAAACTGAAGAAAGTATCGCCTGCACCACATCGTGGAACTCAGCTCATCTTTGTAGCCGGAGGGTATTTACAATCTCTCAACATTACACAACTTCAAAAACTTAAAACCTGAGTGATCGTGCAGCAAGGAGACGAGTGAGGGACGTCACCAAGACACCCATGACAATTCTGAAGCAGTTATGGGCTTATGTGGCTGATTGGAGAAACTGTGCATTGTGTAACTTTTGTCTGTTGCATTGCCAGTTATACAGCTTCATGGTGGAGTGGAACAGAGGAGGATTTTCATAAAAGAAAACTCATCAAATCTAGGTTTGATTCTCCCCTGTGCCGTCCCGTAAACTGTAGCTGAAATTTCACGTCTTCTTTTTAAGAAATTCCATCTCTGTTACTCCATTGTGGTGGTACACAGTGGCAAAATTACAAAAATGATGTTGTTGTCCAAATACTTATGGACCTGAGTATACATTGGGCCTAATCCAAACCGAATCCACTCACCATTTCTTCTTCTCTGTTCAGATACCGGCAGCATTCACTGACTTCCATGGAGGCTTACGATCCCAGGAGGAATGTCTGGATAAAACTGGCTGATATGGGGGCTCCATGCAGCGGCCTGGGAGCTTGTACTCTTTTTGGACTACTTTACACAGTAGGTTAACCTAAAACATCAAATAAATAAATGTACTAATTAAATATAATATATTATTAAACATACCCGTGAAGGTTATGAATGAGATTTTAAAAAGATATGTTCAAAGGTTTATGATCTGAATAGCTCTGTAAGAAGTGATACAAAGATGTAAGGCATGATAATGTAATTTGATGTGTTATATTACTGTACCGTGACACAATAAATTACAATACAACATAATACGTGACATACACCATTTGGATGCCGAATTCATTTTGATACTTTAAAAGGTTAAAAATTCAGTACCTACTCCTATAACTGCAGTTGCTCTGATGTAAATCTGGGATCCAAGCGGACCCAATAAGAAAAAAAAAAAAATTGTTATGAAGCCCACAGTGTTTAATCAAATTGGATCAAAATAAGTGAAACAGAAGACAATTTTATTGGTGACAATTACATAAAATTTCAGCTGAACAAGTGTAATGGTTCAGAAAATATATCAAAAAATATACCACTGGGGTCCGCTTGGACCCCAGGTGTACTGCGATTAAGGGATTAAAACAATTTTAAGCAGCATGTAACAAAATCTAACTTTAAAAATAATTACTGATAGTGAGACACAAACACACACACCCATGAAATGATTCTTTATAAGTTAACCACTGCAGATACACCCATCAATATCCAATCAATAGGAACCACCATCATTAAACACCTCATTGCATAACACAATACACAAACTAAACACCATTAATTAGTTACTTATAAATTGTAGAAAACTGATGTTTGTTTAAAGAAAAGGTTTAAAAGGCTCAACAGAATTTAATTAATTTTAGTAAATTAATTGTTCCACAAAAAGGGAGTATGATAACACAAAGCCATGTAGCCTGTTGACTTCCTTTTCACCTTTGAAAGACAGAGTAATCCTGCAATTTGAGAGCACAAAGCATGGGACAGTATATGAGACTCCTCATGCTCTGTAAGATACGAGGGCGCTGTAATGTTCAATATTGTACGTATGTTCACAGTACAGTTGGGGTCAAACATACACTTGCATACGTTCATCTTGGACATGAATGTCATAGTAAAATTGAGCTCTCAATTTATTTATTTATTCTTGAACGGTTCATTTTCTGGGGCGAAATGATTACACAACATACATTTGCAATAGGGAAAACACAAGAATTTGGTGCATGTTTAATTTATTTTGGATTTTCTGAACTCGGCACACGATCCAAATTATACACACAGGGTCAGAAATATGCACATAGTACAGCATATAATATTTGGTTGAATGTCCCTTTGCAACTTTGACCTTAGCAGATGATTGTGGTAGCCATGAACAAGCTTCTGGTAGAATTCTGGTTGGATATTTGACCTTTCTTGTTGGTAGAATTGGCAGCATTCAATTAAATCTGTTGGTTTCCTAACATAGGCCCGACTTTTAAGCCCAGTCTAGATATTTTTGATAGGGTTGACGTCAAGCCTTTGGGAAGTCCATTCCCAAAGCTTAATGTTAGCGTGCTTTATCCACAACCAGCTTTGATGTGTATTTGGGGTCATTGTCCCTTTGGAAAACTCAATTCTGTCCGAGTTTCAACCATCTAACTGCTGGTTTGAGATTTTGCTGAAGAATTCTGAGGTAGACTTCCTCCTCCATTATTCCATTCACTTTGTGCAGTGCACCAGTTCCACTGGCAGCAAAACAGCCACAGAGCATGATGCTACCGCCACCATGCTTAAGAGTTGTTCCAGTGTTCTTAGGGTTGAATGCCCCATTTTACTCCTCCAAACATACCTCTGGTCATTGTGGCCAAACAACTCAATCTTTGTGTCATCACACCATAAAATGTCCCTCCAGAAGGGCTTTCTTTGTCCATGTGGTCAGCAGGAAAGTCTATTCAAGCTTGAAGGAATCAATTTTGCAGCAGGGGTTCGTTCTAGGATGGCAGCCTTTTCGTCCATGGCCGTGTAAAACTCACTTGACTTTAGACAATGACACACTAGTGTTCCAGCAGCTTCCAGTTCATGGTACCTTGGTGGTTCCCGGGTTGTTCCTGGCCATCAAAAAACAGTTTCCTTTCAGCTGAGGGTGACAGTTTGGGTCTTCTTCCAGACCTTCCAAACTTGTACTTATGTACAATTATTTGAACTGATGATCTTGGAATCTGCAGTTGTTTAGAAATGGCTCCAAACGACATCCCTGACTTTTGTAAATCTACAATCCTCTTTCCCAGATCTGCAGTTGGTTTCATGGACTTTCCCATTGTAGTGTCTGTTGATGAATTCAGTAAGTGGCATCAAACAAACCCTTTTTATGTTGGCACAGAGAAACGACCAGCTGCAGTCAGTCATGATCACTAATGGGAAGTTAAACAGGCCTTGTTAAGACATTTTTAAACTTCCAGCACCACTGAATTAATAACATAAGTGGGTGTACAAATTCTTGGGGACTCTGTGTGCACCTGATCCTGTCAGCTCTCAGACGTGAAGCAGAGTAGGACCTGGTTTTGGTACTTGACTGAGAGACCACTTGGAAACTACAGGAGCTGCGAGCATGTTTCTCCATGTAGAACTGGAGTTGTGTCAGGAAGGGCATTGGGTGCAATGCTTGTGCCAAATCCAAATGCGGATCTGTACCGGATCCACTGTGGTGAACCGAAGCAACCGGGGGCAGCTGAAAGCAAAAAAGCACTATATTCTTGGGTTTTATTTATTTATTTATTTTTTTGTCTATTACAGATGTATGTTGTGCAATCATTCCACCAATTTTGATGACACCAAATTTCTGACACAATTTGAAGACTTTTATTTCTAGTGTGTGGCAGGCCAGAAAACAGAACGTTACAGTAATCAGTTCAATTAAATTCAATTTGTTTATACAGCATGAAATCACAACATAAGTCGACTCAAGATGCTATACACAAGTAAGGTCCAGACCTTACCCACCCCATGAGCAAGCACATTGGCGAAAGTGGAAAGGCAAAACTCCCTCAGTGTTTTTTGAGTATAGGGAAAAAAGAAAAAAAAACTCAGGCAGACCAGACTCAGTGGGGTGACCATCTGCTATGGCCGTACTAACAAATAAAACAACAAAAGATCTACAGAACATACAGGGACAGAAATGTTGCAGCTAAACAACCATTTGTACAGTCCAGTGTTCACACTGATGAGGTAGTTGAAATGGCAACAATGAGGTGTAGATGAGTCCCAGTTTAACAGTCTGCATTTGTAAGTCTGTGATTGAGTTGATCTCTCACAGCTCACCAACCCAGATGTACCTCCAACCCCTCCTCAAAGTACATTTCTGGAAGAAACAAACTCATAAACTGTCTCTGCATCTCCCCTGCACAAGATAGGCTTTGCAACATGCAAATGAAAGAATGTATCTTTAGTCTTTTCTCTGATATGTAGATCAAAGTGCAGAGCAGGTGGATCAGTGGGATAAGGAGTTGGGCTACCACTCTGTAGACCTGAGTTTGATTCCTGGTTATACTACCTGTCTGTGTCCTTGGGAAAGACACTTCATCTGCGTTGTCCCAGTCCACCCAGCTGTAAATGGGTTCCGGCCTTGCCTGGGGAACTAACCTGCGATGGACTGGCGTCCCATCCATGGGGAGTCATAGACTCTCATCTGCTTCACGCGGCTGCGGTATCTGCCGATAAGCACTGACACCAGTGGGCCTGCATAGGACTTACTTGTATCTATCAGATTAAAGGGACACATGTCACAATTAGTTTGAGTCAAGATGTTTTGGTTGCCTTAGCGACACCATGATATCATTCCTTTTTCTTCTTTTTTTTTTGATGAATCCAGGTTGGAGGTAGGAACCTGACACTGCAAAACAACACAGAATCCAGCGCCCTGTGTTGCTACAATCCTATGACCAACCAGTGGAGCCAGCGTGCCTCCCTCAACATCCCCCGGAACAGGGTGGGGGTCGCTGTGGTGGACGGGAGCATCTATGCTGTGGGAGGTTCACACGGCTCCACTCATCACAGCACTGTGGAGAGGTTAGAGAGAATTTAACATTCAACTGGAGATGTAATTTGACTTAAATGACATCCTGTTTGCAGGAGTGACTGCAGGGAGAAGGTAAGAGCAGTGACACACAGACTTACCTCAGCGTAAGCATGGATAATGGCATGAAAGAAGGGAAATAAATGCCTGCCATTCAACATGGAGAGCGCTGAGGAAGTTTGCAGGTATTCCTCTTTAACTAATTAGACAACAACATGGGTTCTTTCAGAACATGTTGAGACACACTTCCCAGGCATGTCGATCCTGTCGAGAATGCTTTACATCTCGCTGGTGCTGCCGCCGCCAAGCAGCTTGCAGGGAGATCTTCAGTGGAATGTTGTCTTAATGAATCGGCTCCAATCAATTAATAACCAAAACAAAAGCCAGACAAATGACAGGTCCTTTTGAGAGCAATTTCTTTTATCCCTCTGTGTAAAAAATTGTGGTAATTTGTGTTGAATGCCTTAATATGTTGAATGGTTTAAAATTATAAATGATGCTCGTCAGATGAGAATTGTTAGACATCATCAGATACCACTTGGAAGGGAGAAGCAGATAAATATGATAAAAATAGACAATAAAAAAACAAAACGAAAATTCAATGTGACACACACATAGGAAATTGAATTGAATAGGACTTGAACAGGAAATTAGACGCACGTCGGGTTTGAACATGCAACAGATTCAAGAGGGAGTTATGACTCCCTGTTGATACAATAAAATCCCAAGAAGTCTGGTTAAATCCATCATTACCTCTACCAAGGATACATACTGTGTAGTCAATTATATTGTGTTTTCTGTTTTTAATTCAGATCACCATTCAGAGGTCTGTTTTCATTTTGACATTAAAGAATTGTTTTTGTTGATCTGTGTCATAAAAGTCAAATTATTAAGCACTGATTCAATTAAAATAAATTCAAAATAATGTGAAATATGTGAAGAGGCGAATAATTGTCACCGGCCCTATTCAGACGGGATTAGCTTTATATGGGGTGGTTGAGTAAAGTAGTTTTACCACAGGACGCCTGTAATATTTATGGCCAATTCACAAAGGATAAGAAAGCTCGGCATAAATGACAGAGATGGGTGTGGCTACTGAATAAAAAGGCCTGATGCACTGCTGTCACTCCTCAAAAAAAGAAAAGAAAATTACCAGGCTGAATGAATTCGTCTATACAGTCATTTTCTATTGTCTAGATTTAAATTACCTGTCAGCTTCATGTTTTGCTTGTTTTTGTTTTGTTGTTTGGCTGCTTGTGCTCTGCACAGAGGTGCACGCTCCATTTGCCAAAGCCCAAAACAAATGTCATACAAGTACAAAAAAAATATGTCCCATCCCCATCCCATTGATTTTGTATTTAATGTCGCTTTATTTTTATTTTATTTTTAATTAAATTTTTTATTCTGCATAATTTGCACTCTTTCCAGTGCGCTCTGCAGAGCAAGTGGTACAAAGACGCACATCGTGGGAATGCACAGCTGAAGCTATAGTCAAAAATTGTTTCACTTTCTTTTTGTAGGCTTTACCAAGAATTTATGATGATTGAAAGCAATACTATGTTAAATCCAGTTTCAGTTCTAGGTTGAATATTTTCAAACCCCCACAGTTTTGTGTCTGTCTGCATGTACTGTAGAAACCTGCCTGTTACAAGCAGATTTTAGACCTGACTCGGTTCCTTTTCGATTCTGTGGTGTATCTGGATTCGTATTTGGTGTGTGATACACCCACTGTGTCGGTCTGCAGCCTGTGTGAGTGTGAAAAGCGGCGTAGTGAAAGGGCAGCTCTTTCCCAGTTAAAGCAGCAAGTACAACAACAGCTCAGTTCTTAGAAACCTGAAAATTATTGATAATGTTATCATTTTTAAAGGATGCATCACCTTACTGTTGATGTAACGTGATACTTCATGGCCTACATTTGTTGTTGGTGATCACCTGAAGGACTTTGCCCCTGGTTAGTACCTTTTTTAAGAGAATGTAGGCAGTGTTTGATATCAGCAGATTACAACAGGAATAAACCCAGCACAAAGAACAAAACTAACAAACCTAGCAGGAATCATTAACCAATAACTCAGTTCTTACTTTCTGTTTTTGTTTCATTAATATACTCAACAAAAATATAATTGCAACACTTTTGTTTTCATTCCAATTTTTCATGCATTGAAGTAAAAGATCTACGGCTACTTCTGTGCACAAAAAAGGCTAATTTCTCTCAAATTTTGTTGACAAATTTGTTAAAATCGGTGTTGGTGAGAATTTTCACCTTTGCCAAGATAATCCATCTACCTGGCTGATATGGCGTATCAAGATGCTGATTAAACAGCATGATTATTGCACATGTGTGCCTTGGACTGGCCATAATAAAAGCCCAATCTAAAATGTGCAGTTTTATCACACAGCACAATGCCACAGGTGTCAAGGTTTGAGGGAGCATGTAATTGGTATGCCGACTGCAGAATACACAGCAGAGCTGTTGCCTGTGAACTGAATGTTCATTTCACAACCATAGCACGCCTCCAATGTCGTTTCCAACCAGTCTCGCAACTTCAGACCACTCCATCTAATAAAGATATTTTTTTCAAGATCAACTGCACATTTTAAAGTGGACTTTTATTGTGACAAATCAAAGGCACATCTGTGAAATAACCATGCTGTTTAATCAGCAGTTGGATATGCCACACCAACCAGGTGGACCTTGGCAAAGGTGAAGTGCTCACTAACACAGATTTTAACAAATTTATGAACAAAATTTGAGGAATATCAATCTTTTTTTGTGCATAGATGAAATCTTACATGTTTTACTTCAACTCGTGAAAAATGGGGGCAAAAATTAAAGTGTTGCATTTATATTTTTGTTGAGTATATTTATATATTTTATTTTTACAATTGTTAAAATGGAACTGTAAAAATCCTAGCATAAAGCTTTACCACAGCAATTCCCAAAGTGTGGGCCGTGGGCCGTGAAGGTACTGCGGGTGGGCCATGAGAGGTCATTATATATAAATTTGAAAAGGTTTTTCATTTTCAATTTTGTAATAAATTTTAAAGTTACCAAAAACAATAAAACCATGGAATTTAAATGATGTTATTCTTCATTTATCTGACCTACATTATCATTTTATACACACATATATATATATATATATGAAATACTTCATCTTAGTCTTATGTGTAGATCGAAATTAGGATTAAAGGTTTGGGTGAGCCTCAGACGATTTTCAGCTTTCAAAGTGGGCCCCGGCGTTCTTAAGTTTGAGAACAGCTGCTTTGTCAGACATTTTTTACACTGGGCTGGGCTTCATTGCATTTGATTAAAATGATCACTATGCTGACAGTTTTAATTCACGCATTGCCGACACGCTGTCTGTGTTTTGCTCTCTGCCCTCAGCAGTCACTCCAACCTCTTCAGCTTCAAATAAAGCCGGTCAATAGATGCCAAACATGATTGCTAGCTTAGCCTAATCCACTTAAAGGTGACTAGCTCGTGTAGATTGAGGAGGTTACTGAACACAACCTCGACCTTGTGTGTCTACGTCATTTATATATCACTTGTCTCATTTGAACATGTTTGGTTGATTTAATATGGGAAGTTTTGAATTGTTCAAAACACATTAGCACTCGTTTCTCGTTTTTGCTGATCATCTTATGCCAGCTGTTTGGTTTGCAGGTGGGATCCGGAGTCAAATCGCTGGACTTTTGTGTGCCCGATGTCAGTGGCTCGCCTGGGTGCTGGCGTGGCTGCGTATGACGGTGCTCTGTATGTGGCAGGGGGGTTTGACGGCCACAACCGCTTGAACACTGCTGAGAAATACCAACCCGACACCAATACATGGCACCAACTGGCACCCATGTGCTCCATACGTAGTGGAATGGGTGAGTGTGTGCTCTTATTTATTTATTTATATATATATATGTATGTATGTGTTTGTTTGTTTGTTTGTTTGTTTAAATGCCTTGTTTGACATCTCGGCGTCTTGCCTTTGCAGGGCTCGTATGCTTGAACTCATACCTGTATGCTATAGGGGGGTACGACGGCTGGACCCAGCTGAACTCTGTGGAGCGTTACAACATAAGCAGGAACCTTTGGGAACCCCGAGCCTCCATGCAGCACTCTCGCAGTGCACACGGTGTCACAGTCCACCAGGGCCGCATTTTTGTCCTAGGTGAGCTCCATGACTTACGTTAGGGAAGAAATCCTGTTTAACGTCACAACTTAAACAAACTCTCAATCATTTAACTCTCTTGAGTTGTGGTTTTGTTGCTGGATTACAATTTTCCTATTAATGTCTGTCATCCTTAATATTATGAAGTAGTAATTCATTACTGTGTATGTACTACTTTATTACCATATTACAACCAGCAATATTTTCATGACGTTCTATGAATAGGTCTGTTCACTCCTGGAATAGAAGCCATTAAATTTGTGGGTGGATCTGTATTAAAGGGTGGAGCCAGGATCGTCTATATTATTATTGTTGTTATTATTATTATTATTATTTCAACATCGTGAGATATAGCATATTAATCAACCAATGTTGGTGAAACTTTTTTTTTTAAATAGATTTTTTTAGCATTACAAGAATTTTGATCCATGACACAAATATACACATAGTGGTTATTTTCTGTGTCCTGCTATGTACATAGTTTGTGGCACTTTATGTCATCATGTTTGCATTTCTCTCTGTCTGTTTGCATGTGCACATTGTTGTGAACACAATAACTTAATAATACTACATGATAGGCACTTGAGACTTACAACATAGGTGTCCCCTATGGAACAGACTGTGCTGACTAGATTTTAGGGCTGTGTGACACATATATTTCCATATTAATGATAATGAAGTGATGGTAAGCAGTTGATACAACACAGGTAACCCCTGAGCAGTAGATGAGCAGATTTTATTGTGGAGTGACTTGCGGTTTATTGTGTGAAAATGATAACTTACTAACGGTCACAGGCAAGACTGAGGACCCCAATGCAGAGAACCACAAGGAATGAAGGTAAAACTGGTTTTATTGTCCCAGAGGTGGCACATGGAGAAAACAATCAAATACAGAGATCGATCAGAACCCACAAAATAAAGGAAACTGACCAGAACCTAAAACGTGAACCGTGACAATTAACGATACATGAGCAACACTTGATACTTACACTGTAGGTATCCCCTGTGGCACAGATGAGCTGATTAGATTTTAGGGCTGTTTGGTGCATATGTTTGCATAAGAATGAGGATGCAGTATTGTTTTTACTTATAAACACGATAATTCATGAACAGTACATGGTAGACGCTTGATACGTGCGCCATACGTATCCCCTGAGCAGTCGATGAGCTGATGAGATTTTAGGATTGTTTGATCTATATAGTTGCATATTGGTGAGGAGGATGGGTGAATATTTTCCGAATAGCCATTGCTAGAGGATGCTTAATGATAGAGACTTTATATTCTGAATATGTGCTATATGACTGAAAGACAAATTGAATGCAAATATTAATTGAACACTACCCTCCATTAACTCTGTGTGTGTGTCCTCTTTCAGGAGGTTTCAGCCAGCGTGATTTCCAGTCCGTTGTTGAGTGCTACTGTCCAGAAAGGAATGAATGGACTTGTGTCACTAACATGTCTGTTGGACGCAGTGGCATCGGTGTCGCTGTTACCATGGAGCCTTGTCCTGGCAGCCTGCCAGAACCACGGGAGGACGATGTTGATGATGAAGGAGGCACATAGAATGAAAAAGCAATAGCAAACTGATATATCTATGTGCTGGGGAATAACAGCATGCCAGTGACCTCACAACAAACAAGGTGCTAAACACGTGTTCTCAATTACAGTATTGTTCCAAATATGATGAGTTTGTGTGTGTGTGTGTGCGCGTGGGTTTTTTTGTTTTGTTTGTTTTTTAGAAATACATCTGAAAAAATGGAGTGGTCTGATATTCATGGTCTGGACTTTTACTTGTTAATACATCCACAACAGTAGGTGGCACCAAATATCTTTGAAACAAATGTGCACCACAGGCCTGAAGCAAACCTCCCCTCTAGCTTTCTATGGAGGCGGTTGGACGGAGTCCAAATGTTAGTGGCAAGTGTTGTAGTTTTTTTTCTTTTTTATCATCATACTTATCCTAAGCTTGTTGTTAGCCGTTTATTGTTGTCATAGAAACAAAACCCGTGCACTGTGCTTTTTTTTTTTTTTTTTTTTTTTTTTTTTTTTTTAATGAAAACACTGGGATGAAACGCTCCGTAGCACCATGCCAGCACTTTTCTGCAAGGAAACAAATGCTGTATAAATACGGAGCAGGCGCAAATGAGGAGCAGTTATGATGCAAGCTATAAGATGATGGTGATAAATGCAGCAAGAGTCATCAAACAACTCTCAAGCAGCCATGAAATACGGTGCGACAGAGTGCAATTTCAGAAGATGGCAAGCACAAAAAGACAGTCTTAACATGCTTAGACAGAAAAGCTTACCCTGGTCCAAACTGGCTGCTTCCAAGAGAGTGACAGGGGAATATGTCAGTATGTAGGTGAAAAAAGAAAGAGGGGCTGCCCTTAAAATATGATTTTAGCAGCATTATTTTCAAATAAAAGCATTTTCTTTATTTAAAAAAAAAAAAGATTTGGTCTTCAGAAGGTCTTTTTCCAAAAATGTGTCTTCAAAATGGGGCCGTCTTATCATCAAGGTCATGTTATATTTGGAACAATACGTAAAGTGATTTACTTTTGTCATTCCTCAGTGGTTTACAGTATCTTAATTACTTATTCCACCTATGCTACCTCTGTCCTCTCAGCATCTCAATGTGCACTTTTCTTATTTTCTTTGTACCGATGTAGTTTCACAGCGCACCGCAAACCTTGTAATTTTTTTTTTTCAGCTTCACGATATTTTGAGATTCTGAATTGATTTTCTCACACACACTGATGTAAGTAGACAAATGTACATGTGTGCAGCCCTCATATGCAATTGCACATGGACTACCAGCAGATGGCGGAATATACCCAAAAACAGCTGTGGACTACAAAATAAAGAATGTTAAATCTGTTCTCTCTCTCTCTAAGAACTCCATGGACACCTTAAAATAACAAATCTCAAAAATAAATAAATGGCAGATCTTGCTCACAACTCAGCACAATGTGGAATGTGAGCATTTGGATCAACTGATTTATTTCTGCAGGTTTGGAAAGAAAAGAGGCTGCCGGAGTCTCCACAGTGTTAGTCATCCACAGCAGATGTCACTTGTATGTTTGCTTAGCTCACTGCACTTCTCTCCTGCAGGTAAAGAAGGCAGCCAGTGCTCAAACTCGGCCTCAATTATCACACAAATGTTTGTTTTGCCGGCCTGCTGAAATAATAGATATTGTGTAAAGGACAGGTGATTGTGATCACATGGGTCTCAGATTTCAAAGTGATTGAAATGCAGTGCTTTGTGAGTGCAGTTTCTTATTTAGCGAGCAACCTGTTGTGCTGACGAGCAGAGATGGAGGAGGAAGCGGCACAGCTCAGGCCTCACAGAGCACAGGGCTCTTACCCACTACTTAAAGCTCTGCACAAAACCAGTGACTCACATGGCACATGCATGACGCAGGCACCTCACATGTTTGTGCATGTGTGTGTGTCCTTTATCTGTCACACAAGCACATGTGTGTGTGTGTGTGTGCACAGTGGTGCAAAACAAAGCTGGCTGTCTCTTATTCGCAGTCTGTGAAAACAGATTTGCCTCAATGTGTTCATTGTCTCACGAGGGGAGGGGACCACAGAAGGAGATGTAGTGGCGTTTCACGAGGGGAATTTGCCTTCCATGGAGAAAAACGGGTGCACATGCAGATGTAGCTGTTGTACAAGCGCATCTGTTTACGTGATTAACGTAGTAATTCTGAACGGCTGCACTGCAACAACAGAGGAAGTGTCCAAAAATAGAGAAGAGATGCAGGATTATTCTTGCTTTCTTCTTCATTTTGGGTCCATAAACACAGTAATATAAATGGTACTGCATTGCACCTGTATACTTCAGCTTTTCAAACAGTCTGGATGGAGACGCACTTGGGCCTGGGATTTTAAATTGTTGCTTATTGCATAATTTAAGTACAAGTTTTGCACACAGGAGCTCAGTCGTTGCGTAACAGGTAACAGCCAACTCTTCAGTTGGTTCACGATGGATCCAAAACGATTAAAACTAGGCACCAATGATGCTATGTGTAAGCACTGGGTGACAAAATATATTTTGATGGACAATTAATTAGTGCAGTGTTTCCCAAACTGGGTATGTGGACTGTCTCCAGGAGGTATGTGATAAGTTATCAAAAATAAGCATAAAAATGCCATGTTTTTTTTTTTTTTTTTTTTTGCTGCTAATACCAAATCTACAGTAAGGTGCAAAAGTTGTAGGCACAAAACTGCTAATTATCTAATTCATATGAATAGAAAAAAGTAAAGGGTGTGAACGCCCCCCACCACCACCTTTTTTTTCCCTTTTAAAAAAAAATTGCTTTAAGCTGCCTCAAGTGACCACAGCAGATCTACCAGATCCATATTAGGATTTGGCACAAGTTTCCTGAGGCATGTCTAGTTCTACATGGAGAAACATGCACATAGCTCCTGGTCTTCCCAACTGGTCTCTCAGCCAAGTCCTAATCAGGATCTATTCTCTTTCAGGTCTGTGATCTGACGGGATCAGGTATGCTCAGCATGGTGTGGCTTTTAGGTGATAAAACTACATGATTTCATTGAGGTGCTGTTCAACAATTTACAAGAAAATTGGCTTGTATGTACAAGTATCTTCAAGATTAATGAGCAGCAACTAGAATCTAAGTTCAATGATCAGGTCACAGGTCAGCAATTAAAAACAAACGTGAGCAATCGGGATCAAAGCCACAGTAAGGATCAAAGATGAGTGATCAGGATGAAAGATCACTGATCAGGAACAAGGATCAGGATCACAGGACAGCAATCAAAAACAAAAGTGAGTGATTAGGATCAAAACCACAATCAGGATCAAAGATGAGTGGTCAGGATGAAAGATCACTGATCAGGATCACAGGTCAGCAATCAAAAACAAATGTGAGTGATTAGGATCAAAACCATAATCAGGATCAAAGATGAGAGGTCAGGATGAAAGATCACTGATCAAGACCACAGGTCAGCAATCAAAAACAAATCGGGATCAAAACCATAATCAGGATCCAAAATGAGTGGTCATGAACAAAGATCAAGATCATAAGTCTGAAATCAAAACAAACATGGGTGATCAGGATCAAAACCACAATCAGGATCAAAGATAAGTGGTCAGGATCAAGGATCAGGGTCAGCTGTGAGTGATCAGGATCAAAGATGAGTGATCAGGAACAAGGATCAGGATTACAGGTCGGCAATCAAAACAAATGTAAGCAATTGATCAATCAGATCCTGATAATGATCCAGAACTGATAGACAAAAATGTATTGTGGGACAGGGGTGGTCCACTGGAGTGGACTTAGGATTGGTATTTGTTTTTAGGGTCTAACTTATTAAAGAGAACTGTGGGGCCTTGGCAGAGGGATGCACACTCCGAGTGCCCTTCTAATTTTTGTTGTTGGTCAATAAATTCAAATTAAATTTGCATAACAGTGATTGTGACTATGTAGCCTTCCTGATGTGCTGTAAAAAAGTCAATTGTTTTAAAGTAAATAGAATGAACAGAAAGTGACGTGGCATTTACCACTGTACTGGAGTATTATCCTGTTGGTTTATTCAGCCTTATTCCAACATGCACACAGGCAGAAGGTGGAATCGTGCCTCTATAGGATGTGAAGAGGTGGGGGACTGCAACGCCACTGGGCCCGTAGCTCAGACGTGTGCGGCTGTGACCTTGGGAAGCGATGACCTCATCAACTTCCCCGCCCGCAAAGCTAATCTGTTACATTCTGAAGGATGCTCCTACGATGTAGCCACCCATGAAGGTGACATTGTGCGCCGGTGGCATGGAAACGCACTTTAGCGCCACGCGCGTAAGCACATTCAAATGAGACATAAGCGTGCAGCTGAGCAGGACACGTGCGTGCTTATTGTACATGCATGCGAACACAACACTGCTCGTACGACAAACGTGCAAAGATTCATGCATGCAAATGCGATAAAGTACCGTTGTAGTAAAGTCTTGAGTCCATCAGCTCATCGCCCAGGTGTGCGCAGCAGGTGTCGCAGCATCACTTCGGTGAAAAACTCAAGATTGTTCTTTTACAACTGACGAGAAATACTGTCAGTGTAGCAAACGTATGAAACGCTACACACTGTGTCCATGAAACAGAGACAATCATCAAAGCACAAATTAGAGAGGATCTGGACTTTACCAAACTATAAAAGAACAGGACGACTCACAGCAGTGCATGCTCTGAATGGTGATGATGGGCACACCAACTAATGCAGTTTTTTTTAAATTTTTTTTTAGTTAAAACAAAAAAAAAAGCAGATAAGAGAGGAAACAGTTGTTTTGACAAACTGAGACTTTTTGTTTCTTTGGATTATCTATGAGGCTTTTATGCCTTTGACTGTTTGTGCTCAGCAGAGTTCTGGTCGTGTCCTCAGTCAACAGATGCCCTTGATGAAGGCGCATCCAGCTGATGCAGAGGAGCCGTGACCAGCAGCAGGCTGGTGGAGCTCTTGTGAATGCCTGTGAAAGAGGTCAAAGGTCAGCGCAGTATGTACTCAGAAAGCGGCGCATCGCATGAGTTTTCTGTGCAGCCGAAGGCTAACAGCCCGAACAATAATGACAGAATCGATTTTTTTTTTGTTTACTTGTTTTTATGATGACATGGTGTTTAAAAGGAATGCCTCCGTTTAATATGCGATATTTATTGCAACAGAGGAAAATACATGCAAACATGCATGCAGCCATATGGAAATGCAGAGAGGCCGCCGCCGTGATCTCGAACTGTGCTGACCTTCATCGTAAAAGTCATTTTATTTTAATTTATAACATTTTAACATTTTATGTAGAGGGGGAAAAACCAACAACCCAGAATCTTATGATTTTAAGAAGGCAGGGGAGGTTGATTGGGCCATACCCCCACCGCCAAAAAAATATCAGTAGCCCCACTATAACCCCACCAGAAAATTGACATTTGTCATCCAAAATCAAGTTTCAGCATCAGGTTCTCACATTCTCTGATCAAGTCCAAAAGCGCCCCCACTTTCTATAGCACCAATGAGATACTTTTCACACTGCACAGGGATCGACCGACTTCAAACCACTCACATAAGGCAAGTATTAGTAAGTCAAATGCAGGCCCTGAGGCCGATTGTTGCCGCTGCTTATCTTTGGACACCATAGTGTGAAGTGGATGAGAGTCCAAGACTCCCTCTGGACAGGAAACTAGGCTGTCGCGGGTTAAGCCCCAGCAAAGGCCGGTACCCGTTTACAGCTGGGTGGACTGGGGCAATGGAGATGAAGTATCTTGTCCAAGGTCAACAACAGGTAGCATGTGCGGGAATCAAACCCAGGTCTACATATTGGTATCCCAACTCCTTATCCCACTGAGCTACCTGCTGCGTTCAGGGTCTATCTATTTTTCACATTGTTCCATTCGCTTTGGTATGCTATCATATTTAAAAATGGACTGTTTCCTTGTCGAACAAGTCTGTCCAGGAACCGGAACCCGGTGAAACTGAGAAACGGGACGACAGTAGTCTGACATGCAAAAAGAGTGACGGAGAATAGCGCCACCTGATGGAGAGCTGTTTTATCCTGATTGTGTTGTTTGTTGTTAGCTGTGGTGTTCTGTCTGTAACCACCCACATTTTCCAGATTTGCACTTGCATCCTGTCAGAAAGGTATCAATTATGATTTTTAAACAATAACTGTGATATTTAATTCTGTGTTGTTGTCCCCCCCCCAAAAAAAATGTTTCTAAGAAACAAGCTGTTTCTGTGCCTGCTCCTTTGAATGGAAACCAGTTGCTGCTTTCCACCACCACCTTCTGAGAGGGGGTGTGCTGTTTCCTCCGATAGACTGTGTGGGTGTGTCTCAGAACAACAGGATTCCATATTTGGACTTCCGTGATATATGTCACAGAATTCTAAAACAAGCTATTTCAGATGTAAAAGTTCCTTATAACAGGAGAATTTCTACATGCAGAGTCATGTAATTGTGGGATGTCCCATGTAATGGACAGACCACCTAGCGGTACTCCACCGGGAACCTGACCCCGTGTCTGTCTGTCTGTTTCTGTTTGTTATGATGTCCCGCCAGGTGACAATTTCTTTAATATCTCAGGAACTACTTATGATAGACACTTGATGTTTGACTCATATGAAAGGTCTTTAGGAAGGGCTTTCGTGATATGTTAATTTTTTTTTGCCATGGTAACCATGGTTGCTAAGGAAAAAGTCTTTCTGGAATATCTCAGCTTCTACTTAAGATAGAGACTTGGTGTTTGGCTCTTATGAAAGGTCTTTGGAAGGGCTTTTATGCCATGCTGATATGGTTGCTAAGGTAAACAATGGTTGCTCGGGAAACATTATTTTTGAATATCTCAGGAACTACTTTTGATAGACACTTGATGTTTAGCTCATATGAAAGTTATTGTATATTGACTAAGTAATTTTTAAAAAGGATTGTTTTATTTCTGTGAAAAAAAAGGTTGATTCCTGTTTCTTCCACCCTGGGACATCCCACCTGCGGGGCTTTACGCACTGCTTCTAGTTGTCGAACTTTGGGGATCCATCCAATCATAAGTGTAAACGGTCGCTCAAAACAGATTTTCCAGAAGTTGGCCCTTTTAAAGTAATTTAGATAGTTCATATGTTATATCGCACTAATGAAAAAGTTCCTGTAGGGCAGTAGTTCCCAAACGTTTTCCGTCAATTTTACCTTGGGGGGGGTTCATACCCACCATGTCGTCTCAGCGCAGTATTGAGTATTATACATTAACAAACAGATGCCTTGCGTATTTATTGTCACGTTTGTGCAGGTTACTTATGTAGTGCAAGTCAGAAATTTACCAAACTGACAGTTTTTAGGTGCAAAGGCTCTACCAAAACTGTACAATTCATTCAAATTCTGATTTGATTCCCCATATTATACTTTATCAATTGTTTTTCAGTCTGAATAAATGATTCAAACCCGAGTCTTGTTCCTAACGCGAGAACATTCGAATTCCGTATTTTTTTATGCAAACACGAACTTCACATTAATCCACTAGTTGACCACGCCCCCCTCGCGATGGCTTTGCGCCCCCCTCGGGAAGCCCCGCCCCTTCAGTTTGGGAACGAATGCTTCGGGGTTCTACACAAGTGACTTTGTGACCTTCTCATACTTCGAAAGATTATTTTTCTCCCGCTACACTTTCACTGCGACATTCCTATATGAGATGTACACTTCGTGTGGTACATTCCTGCCGTATTTCGGGCAGCGTACGTGTAACTTGATGCAGACAGAGATGTAATT
>OMMV01049906.1:4318-17106 GCA_900302635.1 Chatrabus melanurus | reverse complement strand
TTAAAAAGGAATAGTTTGCACCATCTGTTATGCTTAGTTATCACATTACAGGGTAACATATGTCAAATGTCATAGTATCCAATGGACGCTGACCTTGTTTGACCTTTATTTTGGAGACCAAGCATTCAACACAGTCAAAACTATTCCATTTATTGATCCTATTAGCTCAGCCAGTAATTTGCATCACTTTTTTACCAAAATTGGAGCAACTTTAACTTTTGACCTCTGTACAAACTGAAATTGCCCTTTGTCACCATTTTTGCTGTTTTTGCCCCATAACTCCATAACATTCAGTCATAGATAGTCCAAACTATACCTTTTTAGAATCTTTATGATCAGGCAAATAATATGGTATATGTTTCAATATCATTGGAGGATGCCAAATTTGGTGCTTGTATCACATTTTTGCATGTTTTTTTCTATTATCTGCTCCGCTAAAACAAATTGTGCTTCATTTAACTGTACTTTGAAAATCACAGAATTACATACGTTCACACCTCTAGCTGACCAGTAAACACAGTCTTCATTGAACATTAGTAGGTTCAGTGCCTTGCTTAAGGGAAACTCCATTTGGAACACACATGCACACCAGTAAGCATCAGCTTGGTTTTGCAGCTGTTCTTGGCCTCTCAGCTTCAACAGTTTAAGTCTGACATTTCTATTAATCACATTTGTATCCCGGCTAAATCTTTTTTTTTCTGCTCCGTCTAATTTTCCAGAAAGCGTTGCAAATCCACTGTCATGTTCTCCGTGCTGTTCATCCCATATGACAGGTGTGTTTACATGTCGGCTCTGAGGCAACTAATGAGAAGACTCCACGGAACATGATGTTTTGAGAACTTCGTGGATATTTCCCGATTAACGTAACACACAGAGCGGTGTACGTGGTGTCAAGCGCATCTGAAGATGAAGTGCATGTGTGTGTTTTCTTTGTGTGCGGACGTAGAGGAAAGACAGGCGTAATCAATACAGGGAAAAAGAAATAACGGGAGTGTTGTTGCTGTCATGAATACCCCTGTGTTAACAGTTTATTTGGCGTTTTCTCAAGTGTTATTTTGGCCATCTGCATAAGTCAGCTAAAGTGTGTGTGTGCAAAACACTGATGAATCTGGAAGGGTGGCCAGTTACCTCCATGAAATGTGACTGGTCACCACATGTCCCTTCCCAAATTTCCTGGCAAATCATGGGCTTTTATCTAGCCTTTCTGTGTGGGGGGTGGGAGAGATCCGGGAGGTTTTTTAGAAGGCCTAAGCTTGAATCTGATGTGACAGTTTTGAAAAACCTGCTCCCAAATTTATATAGTTACTTTATACATAAACTATCTAATATTTACATATGTGCTAAATCATCTTCATTACTGGCTCAAGACACAGTTATGAATGAGATGCAATTACACCAACGACCACCAGATGGCGCAAAGATCACTAGAACTGGTAAAGAAATACCCATTGGAGTAACAGTTCTCAGATCTGTTCCAGGTTGCCTGGCAGAAAAATCCATCTCTTTAGTGGTCACCTGGAAGTTCTAACCTTCACAAAGACTCCTCGTTTGTGTTAATTGACAGAGTGCAAATGTCACACTGCCCAGGCGTAAAGGGGTGGAAACATTTATGGTATGTACATCTTTAATGTTAACTATTCTTGGCCAAGCCGAACCTTTTGGCCAATTTTAGCGAAATAAGACAACTGTCTTTTTGTTTTAGAAATCCTAATGACAAAACAGCACACCAACAGAAGAAACATAACTACCCGGACAAAGACATTAGGGGTGTAACAATTAACTGATACAAATTGAAAAATTGATTTTAAAGTAAAAGACACGGCTACATTGATACAAGTAGCCGTGAATCAAGCTAAATTTACTGTGAACCGGCTGATGGCTTGATTTTAATGTTAGAAATCGGTTGAGTTAATTTTGTTTCGCTGCTACTTCTGCGTCTTCAAACTCTTGTTACCACCTTGCACACCCCGAGCGTGCATTATCTGGGACAAATGCACCCAAGAACCTGGGTTGCTATCCTTATACAATAGGTAACCCCCCCCACTTGCCCACACACATACAACATTCTGGAGCTACCCTTGATACTGACCATAGATTGAGCATGGCCATGTTAGGTTAATTTTCCCCAAAACCTGTCTGAATCACAGCATCGTCCATTTGTCAGAGAAGTGTGCTCACTAGAAACTTCAAATTTCCAATTTACCACTAGGGTAATTAAAAGAAAATGTCCCCGAAACACGGAATACCAACTGGCTGGGAACAGCCATCGTTTCTGAACCCCGGGTTAAACGTGACATTACTTTCAACAATAATAAAAGTAACACTTTTTTGCTTTCAAATAAATGTTTCTCCCGTCTTCTGTAGATCAGTTAATCAGAGATGAAATAAATAACCCTATAACTGGATAATATGTACAGTTGTTTGAGTGTGAAACCATCAGAAATGTTAACATTGTAGCGACACGATGAGGTTGCTTTCTGTTTTCAAAAGAACAGTGACCAACGTCAAAGTTCTCAGAACATGAAAAAAAAAAATCATCTCAACGATAATCATAGCTCAACAATTCCAATCTAAACATTCATCTTGATGTGATATGTATAAAGACGCTAGTCAACTGCAACATTTCTAAGTGTGAAACTGAGCACGTCTGAAGTTTTGATTGCATTTCTTAGGTTTCATTATTCACTGAAGCTAATAAATTTAAACCAAACTACAATGAACCATTTTAAATGTAATTCAAATCTTTTCTGTTATTCGCAGCTCGATCAGATCCTCCTGCAGGTGTTTCGTTGTGACTCAGACCAAGCAGCTGGGCGACAGCAGCAACCAGCTGACAGAAGTGAGAGTTCTTTTCCATCTCAGTCAGCAACACCTAAGCCAGCTCAGGGCAGCCTCAGCAGCCAAATCAGGCCACCCAGCTCAAAAGTGCCGAAGTGTGCCAGATGCACTATTGTTGCTTTCAGGGAAAATCCTTCTCAGGCACTCTGTTCATCAGTCTATAATGATCCATGTGCTGCAGGAGTTAGGTGTAGATTATGTGCTGTAAGTCATCTATTAATTTATTAACCCACCTGCTCTCCACTGACAATTCTGAGAATTTGCAGGATCCTCACTAAGTTGCTGGACAGCTTAGCTGGCCTACACACTGGTACTGTGAGTGCTGAGCGCAGTGCTGGCAGAGTCTCTGGCTTCTTCCCAGTAAATTCTGGCATTCGGCAGGGATGTGTTCTGGCTCCTACTCTGTTCCATGCTTGCATGGACTGGGTGTTGGGTTGGACTGTGGAGTCCAGTAACTTGTGTGCCTCCGTCAGTAAGGAAAGGGTCACTGACCTTGCCTTTGTGGATGATGCTGTGATCTTTGTGGAATCAATGGATGACTACGATCCAGGCCTTCAGTCCTTTCCTGGACTCAGCCTTTAGAAGTGAGGGAACGTTAGCTGCAACATTATGCCATGTGGCGCGCTTCTTTGGCCATTATCCAGGATACAGGTACCTCAGTGCTGAGGACCCCAGCAATTGGAAAAACCCAAGGCGATGCCCACACATGACAGATAGATGGCTGCTTTCGGAAGGTGGGCATGGACTGGTGGTCCGCCTGGGTGGTTGCCAACCAGGACTCAGGGCGGATCTGTAGTGTGGTGGATGCAGCAATCCTCGGCAAAAGCGCGTGCTGCCAGACCTGACCTGATCTACTCTCTACCTACTTGTCGGATATCCTAATAAATAACACGTATTTCTGCTGACCGCGGCCAAATGAATCTTTTAATCTGGATCACTGGCCAGTGTTAAAACAGTGGATAACTAGATATGTGACCTGCCTACATGGCTGGATGAATCAAGGAAAACCTGCACTGCTGGAAGGGTCTTCGTTCCAAACGCAAACTTTACGTCATTTTGCGCTTACAGACACGCAGAATGCGAGGTGAGTTTTCTACGTCACTGTCTTTCTGTTCTGGTTGCTGCAAGTCCGAAAGTTGCCATGTTTGTTAAGATGCTGACAAATAACCAGTTTCTGCAGTTTGTTGTCTTCCGTGTTGGGCCGGACGCCTCGATTCTACTGGCCACACTCGCGCGTCGCAGCCCGCCGCAGTCAAAGTTGAGTTTGATTGAACTTTGACCGCAGCGCAGTGACAACGAGCGGCGGCGGGCGTGCCTAACTGAGCGGCGCGCAGCGACGGCGTGTGCCGCTCTGCTCTGTTACGGCTTCCTGCGCGGGGCTGGCCATTTAAAATAATGGGTTTCAGAGCGGTGCGCGCCGCTTTGATGTAAAGTTTGCATTTGGTGTCAAAGCCCCTCAACACAAATTTACTTCAAATGGACATACACATGGAAAACGTGCAGGGCAAGTGAGCTCCAGGAGCAGAATCTAGCGGGTTACATTTTGGATTCCCAAATCAGTTTTCTTTCGACTGCAAAAGCTCCTTGGATATGTGATTAAAAAAAAAGTGTGAAGACCCAATCAGGTAGTCCACTTGCTTTTGACTCAATGTCTAGGTAATGCATCTTTACTTACATGAGAGAGAACCTTCATCGACATGCGGGAACCCTCATTTTTGGCAGGAACAATAAGCTGTGAAAACTCTCAAGGAAAGAGAATCTCCATGATCGGAATTCAGCTCTTCTTCCATCCTCTCCTGCTCTTTTTTACCCTGGGTATATAGATCATACCCCACAATTCATGGTACATTTTGCCAGTAGCCATCACTTCAATAGGAGCTAGTGCTCCAGGAACCTTCTGGTGTTGAGTTCCACCAATGGGGACAGTTTACCCGCTCTCACTGCCAACAAAGTCTGTAGAGTGCAAATGTTTATTTAAAAAGTAATGTTTGAGTATTGATTTTATTTCATTCTCCCTCCTCCTAACCTGTGTGCTCTTGGCTAAGGTAAAACGCCTGTCCATCATGAGGTTTTCTGCGGGAGCCAGGCGTGTTGACTGTCTCATAAAACCTGGTACTATTGTATAATGTAGCCCCCAAATGCCCGCCTTTCTTCTCCAAGTATGCTGAACCTCCGTGGAGGACGTGTGGCTGCATGTGGCCTGTATGTAGTGTAGGGGTCCTATCCAAGAAAAATATGTTAGGGGGCCTCCATTCTTATAATAGATTGGACATAGAATATCTCACCTACTAGTAGGAAAACATAACGCTAATATTAATACATGATCCATCCCTTTGCCTACTTTCTTATTTTACATGCTGACAATGTATTTGTATTCAATTAGTTTTAAATGGGTGTATATTTAATATATGGGGTTACACTAACATTCTTTCTTTCCAAAACACATAAAATAAATTATCTTTTGTTTGTCCTGTCAAGAGGACTACTCACTTTCTGGAGCTCCCGCTGGCTGCAGCAGGTTCTCAAAAGAACAAAAATAATTTAAATTTCTCTGCCGAACATACCTGAGGAAAAACAGACGTCCAGCGTTCTTACCTCAGGCTAAAGATACATTTTTAATGTACTGAAGGTTGCATTTATTTCAGTTTGAACATGAAATATGATTATGCAATTTAAGTTCGTGCTGGCCTAAAGAACAGGTAATATAAGTTAATTATTCAGTTGAAATTTTTAGAAAAACATTTCTGTCCAAGAGAAATGCAACAATAAACAAATCAGGAGATAAACTTGCTAGATCTGGCAATTAATAACCTTAATGAGATATGGTAATATTTAACTTATTAGAAAATGACCATTTTTCAATTCACCAAGAATCTGCTCTGTAATTTTATAGATATGGGCCCTGAGAACAAGTGTGCCAAGTTTCATGAGGAAAGCTTGAAAATCGATGGAGGAGATAGGTTTTGAAAATCCAGTCAAATTTAACGAATTATCCTAATTAATTAACTAATTATGCAAGATATTAAAAAAAACGGCTCTGTAATTTCATGGTCACTGGCCTATGGAATATTCCAACCAAGTTTGACAAAGATCCGATGAAAACTGAAGGAGTAGATAGACTTGAAAGAAATTGTGAACTGCAGACCGACCGACGGACCGACTGACGGACTGACCGATGAAACGCCATGACTATAGGCCTCCGGCGCTTTCGTGCCATGGGCCTAAAAACCCTACCCTAACAGCAGAATTTACAAGCATCAGTACATCTGGAAAGAATTTCACCCCAAAACCATTATAGTGGTGTATACACCCCTATAGACCACTATAAGGTCATGTGGCTCTGTGGGTTAGGGGATGGACTACCATTAGATAGACCGGGTTCAGCTGTCCTGTCTGTGTTCTTGGACAAGACACTTGGATTGTCCCCGTCCACCCAGCTGCAAATGGGTACCAGCCTTGGCTGGGGAAGTAACCTGCGATGGACTGCCGTCCCGTCCAGGAAGAGTCGTAGACTTTCATCCACATGACGCTATGGTATGTGGTGATGGGCCTCAAGGCCTGTAATAGGACGCACTTCTTCTTCTACACTACAAGTGGGCGGTCACAGTAGGAATAGGAATTGGAAATATCTAGCAAAATGAGAGGGGTTGGACACTCGGTGATGTATTGACTGACTGTGGGTTTTGCTGCAGCTGGAGCCAATCATTACACACAAATATTTAATGTCACAGTGAACTATGAGGTTAAATCGTTGAGTAAACCCAATTGGGAAGCAACCCAATTTTACCTGAAGTCCACAGAATATATATATATTTTTCTCAATAATTATTAGCCTTAAGTGCAGTTATTCCACTCTGTGCGCACCTGATCCCATCAGATCTCAGAAGTTAAGCAGAGGAGGTCCTACTACTAGCAACATCAGGGGCTGTGCGCGCGTTTCTCCATGTAGAACTAGAGTTGCGTCAGGAAGTGCATCTGGCGCAAAACTTGTCCCAAATCCCACTGAAGATCTCTACCGTATCCAGTGTGTCGACCTCGAGCAAGCCGAAAACATTAAGAGCAGCCTTAAACAGTAACCACGCTTCAAGCCCCGCCCATTTCACCAGACCATGCGATTAAAATTTGTGTTGCCAGTCCCTTGTGTGACAGCTTACTAATCCTGCCAACAAGCCAACAAACAGCCTTTCTCTACACAGGAAATAAACAAAAACAAAAAAAAAAGGGTGATTGAGTTTAAATAAGAAAAAGAGAAAGTGAGATGGAGGCTGATATAGAGGAAAGGAGGTATTGGTGGGGCATTGCATCTGGCTCATTAACCGTTTATCAGATATCAACCAGCTACTGATGGGAGAATTAGGGAGCATTTATGTGTTCACCAGAAAGGCTTTGCTGGCACAAAGAAACGCTGGCACACTCATAAGATTTATCAACACTTACAGAAAACGTAAGAAAAAAGAAATACAGTGGAATGTGTGCCAAGAACCTTCTGTAACGGCTCCTGATGCTGCTGCTGCTGCTGCTGGTGATGATGATGAGCTGCGAACAGACACATTACATCTGTCTCAATTCAGGATGGATGGAAGAGGCCGACGAGCCCGGACAGTACGAGGGAAGAGAAGAAGGCGGCGCCGTCAGCCTGTTCTCCTGAGTTATGGGACTCGGAGTTTGACGGGGCAATGTTTCATAGACTGTTGGGTTTCAGAGGTATGCAGTCTGCGGGGCACGTGCCTCCAGGATGCAGATCCTTAAGCAGCATTTCTAACACGCGCTTGTCCAAATGCTTCTCATTACTAAGAGGTAGTGTTCATATTTTTAATTTGAAAGCTTGATTATTTCTAGGGCTCTAAATGATAGAGAACGCCTGAGGGATTTACAATTTTGTAGATCATAGAAGAAAGAAGATATCCAATAAATGAAGAGAACTTTTTCCCAGGCTGGGCAGAAAGTTGGAAAAAAAAATCTTAAAGACAGGGCACAGATCTGGATTCCACTAATCCTGAAAGACAGTGACATCATACACGGCGCAAAAATCGTAAATCAGCAGAGTTAATAGCCTTTCACAACAAACGCGAACTTTACGTCAAAGCGGCGCGCACCGCTCTGAAACCCATTATTACGGTTACGGCGCAGGAAGCCGTAACCGAGCAGAGTGGCACGCAGCGACACCCGCCGCCTCTCGGTGTCAGAGCGCCGCAGTCAAAGTTCAGGAAAAAGGTCAAAAGTTCAACTTTTGGCACGCTGTGACGTATATGCGCGCGGCCAATAGAATCGAGGCGTCCAGCAACAACACGGAAGACAACAAACTGCAGAAGCTGGTTATTTGTCAGCATCGGACTTCCAGCAGCCAAAACAGAAAGACGATGACGTAGAAAACGCCGCCTCCTCAGTGGCAAAGCCGCTGTGCGTTCTGCGCGTCCATAAGCGCAAAATGCCATATAGTTCACGTTTGGGGTGAATGGGCCTTTAAGGGACAAACAGTTAAATAGATGGTTTTATTAAGAAAACAAGCTTATTGACACCATTAAACAGCTGACCAATCAATACACAGAATTTATTGGAGACTAAAGTCCAAGTCTTTTGGGTCCTGGGGCTTCCTGTCTTACTGTATGGTTGTGAGACCTGGACGCTAACCAGTGACCTAAGGTGACAACTATGTCTTTGGTACTTGGTCTCTTCGGAGGATTCTGGATTACTGCTGGAATGACTTTGTGTCCAACGAGCGGTTACTGAAGGCGCAGTCACACCAAGGCGTTTGGGCTAACAAAGGCAAACTACTTGTCCGCTAGCCTCCGTTAGCATCCGCTAGCCACCGCTGGGCTCCGCTGTCCTCCGCCAATGAACGTCGACTGCGTCCAAAAATTTTCAACGTGTTTAAAATTCCTCGCTGTTTGCCGATGTACCTCTGGCTACGTTGGAGACCGTTAGAGAAAGTTAATCTCTGCTACGACCAAGTTTCGTCCGTTAGTCTCCGTTAGCATCCGCTGGCCGAGGTTACTGGTGCGATCGCCCGCGCTGGCTAACATTTGGGTGCTGCGTCGGCCTGCCTGCTCAGAATCACTGGACAGTGGTGCGTCGACCCCCCCTCTCCCGCACGTTGCCACGTTGGCAAAAGTCCCTCTTGGTCTAACGGTGCGCTGGCTAACGCCTGCCTCTGCTGGCCTCCGCTAGCACCACGTTGTGGAACGCCGTGCTGCGTTTGAGGTTTGCTACCAAACTCGGGTATAACATTTTGACCGTGTGGCGTGCTTCTCTGTGCATGATCCAGCACGCAGCTGGAGAAGGCCAAGGACACGCCCACATTTCACCTGGCTGCAGCAGACACACGGTTACTTTCGGTAGGTGGGGATGGACTGGTTGTCTGCCCCCCATCCAGCGCATGCTCCCAGACCTGATGTGTTTGCAATGTCGGAGTCGTCGGGCGTATGTCCTCTTGTAGCTTTTTCAAAGCAAGTGCTTTTGACTCTTTCAAACAATCTGAACTGGTTTAGGATGACGCATGCTGCTGCTTTACGTCTTGCTGTTGCCAATCACTTGTATTTTAATTTAAAAAAAATAATAAGTGTGAGTATTTTTCAGTGGTTTGTGTTAACACAAAGTGCAATAACTTCCCGACTTTGAAGGAGGAGCTGACTAAGCCTCAGTGACATAAATAATAAATTGTACACAAGCCTGCTTGGAAGTTATTCCACAGACTGACAATAAGTGACGATGAAAGCAGATTACTCTGACGACAAGTGACGACAGTTTACCGCTCGTCTACTGCAGCACCTGGAAATCACTCAATCTCCGTGGCGACAGCGATGCTCCGTGTATAAACTGCACTTATTTAGCAGAGAAATGAGCTGCAGCGCTGGTTTTCAGGAAGAAAACCAACACTTCCTTCAAATAAACCCGAAGCGAGCTGAGCAAACTCCAGTCTCGTCCACAGCCGGGCGGCTCCGCGTATTAGAGTTGACAAACGTCATTAAAATTCACATAACAAATCTTTCAGCAGCTGCACACATTAACACACAAAGACGCACACGCAACTTTCAGCAGCTCAGCCTAAACAGGGATACGCTGACCTCGGCTGAGGGCGTCCTCCGGGACGCCGTGGCCAGACTTGGGTTTCCCTCCCGGGGCCGGCGCTGGCTAGCACACATGCTAATGCTTGGATGTCCCTTCTTAAAATAATCTCCTACATCTGAGCCTCCAAACCAGGCTTTTCACCACCTATTAGCGCTCAAACCTGTGGTGATGACAAAAGAAGGGTTTTGACAAAGCGCCAAAACAGATTGTCACAACACGCCAGTTTTCAAAAAACTCCTCACCCGACCTGATTACTTCCTCCTCCTCCTGAAGGACTGCTGATTAGTAGCCGCTTGAGAAAACTGAACGTCAAGAACGGTTTGTGAAAGATTTAGTCATTGAAATCAGTAGACGGTCAGTTAGTTGGCAAAGAGAGAATGGAGACAGCCTCGCGAAGGTGTACTTAAGCCTCTGTGGCTGAAAACAAGCTGCCGTGCAGCTGAGTAAAGCTCGACCACAGTTCCTCAAAGGCCAGCAAACTGGAATGTCAACATGCTCCATCCAAGGCGGAAATTTGGCACTTGGGAAGGTGCAAGGTTTCGAGGTAGAAATAAAGGCAACGACCAACCGCTTTACCCATTGCTTTGCCTGCAGGAGCTTTGTCATCACGAGACGCTCAGCAAAATGATTCCGGGAACGACTCGGTTTAAAACTAACACATTATGTCAACTGTATTCAAACATAACAAACCTGTTAGGCGCACATAGCCAGCAAAGTGCGCACATTTAGCCAAATTATCAAGACTACTAATGGTTCAGAGTTTCAAACCTACCACATACCGTATTGTTTTGTTTAAGCGCACTGAATGCTAAACAAATTGTTTTTATTGAACATAGGGTACGTAGAAATCATTCTTTTAAGCGCACGTTTTCTGGGATTGAAGCAAGGCTTCATGCGCGCAATGAAATCCTGGAGATTTACGACATCGACTCAGCAATGGCTGACGAATGGTCCCAAGTCTTCTGAAACTGAAGTAAAACACCGCAAAAGGTAGGTTTCTGTCCGTTAAGATTACGTTTTGATGCCAACTATTGCTGTGAATGGTGCGAATCCGGGTGTGTTTTGATCCAGAAATAGTCCCGGATGCTGGCCCCACAAACACCCCATATCTGCTAATTATGGTCTGTGCGCTTAAACGAAGGAATACGGTATTTGCAGAATGTTCTGTGCTTTTGTGGCACATTGATTATCAATTCGTGGTGTTCCAGCTTATTTCCACCGACAAAAACATGCAGATTCGGTGACGCGGTTACGCCGTTGATCAAAGGTGTGAATGTGAGTCTGAATGGCGATGTTTCTGCATGTGTTCACCCTGTAATGGACTAGCAATCTGTGCCGGATGTGTAGCACGCCTGGCACCCAATATTTTTTGGGTATAGGCTCCACCCACATCCTGAACCCTCAACAGGATAAGAGCAAGAATATGAATGGATAGACATTATGATAGACATTTAAAAAAAATTCTTTTGGCTCCTTCCATTTGTTCAGGGTTGCCAAAGTGGATCCACAATGGATCGACATGTTGATTCGGCAGAGGTTTCATTCCGGACACATGGAGAATGGGCATGGTGGACTTTGAACCCGAAACCTTTTAAATACAGAAAATTTTTCATCACCAGCTGTTTTAGTTGCACAAAATATTTATTTGGCTCGGTGGCACTGGAGTTAGACTACCAACTCATAGACCGACTTCGATTCCAGGTGTGTCCTTGTACAAGACACTTCCCCAGTCCGCCCAGCTGTAAATGGGTACGGACCTTGGTGGGAAGTACCTGGTGCACCATCCAGGGGGAGTCTCGGTCTTTTCACACTACGGAGTCTGGAGATAAGTACTGGCATGCAGCAACATCAGAGTTCAAAGTATGGTCCTCAAAGGTTACTTCTTCAAAAGTTAAAAAAGTGTTTGGAAATGCTTTAAGTTGGGTCTGTGGCAGGCAGGTATTTGGGATCACAAAGTGTTGGCATTTTCAACAAATTCCTCGTGAGGATGGTGCCGAAATTCACGATCACTATCATGGCTTTCAAAGCATTACACAAAGAGGGACCCAAAAGTTCCTGGAAAGTCTACTCTACCAGTCTTCCATGTGAAAGCTGTCAAAGCCTCCCTTTGAACTGCTACTTTATCTGAGGGGAGAAATAAATAAATAAAATGGCAAAAAAAGCAACATAGAATGCTGACATGACATTTGTCATTCCAGAAGATTCGTCAACAATCCAATAGCAATCACTAAGGACAGACTAGCAACATTTTGTCAGGTCTGCTTGTGGATCAACGGCCAAACCACAACATTTCGCCTCTTTAGAAAGAAGTAAACCACTTGAAAATGTGTCTTTTATTCTTGGTTACATCCTACAAAGCCTTCTTGATTATAACGACAATTTCTGTGGCCATTTTTCTTACCAAACAAAATTTTTTACACTTTTTTTTTTTTTTGAAGGTTGGTCATTCCAAAATAAACACTTGCAGAAAGTTGCCAGATAATGCAATTTGGAGCAAAAACCAAAATAACACATGCACTCTAGTTCACATCTAAGACTGCAACACCTTCCGGGCGTGACCTGGTAATGCATTCGAGTTGTGCAAAAGATTCAAATTCCTTCAACGTTTTGCTCCACAATCATCCAAAAACATACTGACGTTGTCGTAATCCGGTGTTGTTAAATGCACCACAATCGCTTACGTTAGTGAAACCTAAGGAGAAGAGCAGACAGACCTTTTTCACAGCTATTCTTGCACACATTGTAAAGGCTGATCCACTGCACAGACCTGCACGGTCTAAAAACAGACAGCGAGGAGAATGACTGACTGCTGACATACATGGCACAGGGAATATGCTGGGGTTTGTCAGACTTCCACATGTGTTTCCAATGGGGGGGGGGGG
>OMMV01049819.1:0-10267 GCA_900302635.1 Chatrabus melanurus | reverse complement strand
GGGGGGGGGGGGTCGGCATGCTGAAAGATTGGTTAAACTTGTCAGTTTTGAACATGTTCAAAATTTTCTAAAGCTTGTCCGGACTCCCAGCCGCGTTGTTCTCAGCTAGAGGCCCAGTGCCGGCTTAGCGCAACTTGTCTTCCAATTTTCACAGAGTATGGAAAGAATTATCTTGAGATATCAAGAGTTGAGGATGGACTGTTCACCCAGAGTTAAATCGAGTTACGCCAGGCCATCCGGAGCCAAGCGCAGGTGGGGCAGAGGTGGCTGGTAATCCACTGGACTCGGAAAAAAACAAAAAAACACTTCTCCCGACTTTTGCCAAGTGGTGTGCCTGCTCAGGAGGACTAAATGCTGAATGGAGCCAAGGTAGAGCTGCTTGGGGAAATCGACTGAGGTGCACAGAGTTGTAGCCCGGACCGTTACTGCGCGAAACAGCACCAAACTCAGCCAGATGTAAGAGCAGCTTTAGATAAATCTTGGACTTGCTGTGATTCAAAGATTGTTGTTGTCGAGCTGCATTGCTAAGTTGTCCTACATTATAAATTGTAATATGTTGAATTTACATGGAAAAAAGTTGGGTAACCGATTGCCTCACTTTCCCCAGATAAACTTTGAAATAAATCCCAAATCAAACCACAGAAGTATCTTCACTTAATGTGAGGTTTACTTCAAAGTTTTTTGGGTGAATGTGGGGCAGTTCCCCAACTTTTTTCAAGTAAAGTCAACATTTTAGAAATTACACTGCATTTGGTCCACCACGCTACAAACCGTCTTGGGTCCTGGATGGCAACTACCCAGACAGAACACTGGTCCATCCCCACCTCTCCAAAGTAACCATCTGTCTGCTACAGCTAGGTGAAACATGGGTGTGTCCTTGGTCTTCTCCAGCCACTGGGGTCCTCAGCATTGAGGCACCTGCGTGCTGGATCGTTCCCACGCTTTTTTCCCCTTTTCTTTTTTTTTTTTTGATCCAGCATTTAAACTCATAATCACAGAGATGGCAGTTTTAAAAATAACTTTAAAAAAAGTGGTCTGACCTCAGCGATCCTAATATTTATCACTATCCAATCAATTTGTCATGTAAGCCACAGACTGTTTTTCTTTTTAAATGTGGTTTGGTGAAATGAAGTTTTTAAGTTCCTGTGGAATGTGTTGTTTTAAAATACAAATATCACTAAAATGGAAAATCTTCCTGTCATGACCAACATGTGAATGATATTTAGAACTCGGGCTGAGAATGTTAATGCATTAATGGTCTGTTTGACGGCCGTGTTGTTGCTTGTACTTCAGTAATCCTTCGTAAAGCTGTGTGGAAGTATGCTAATTGTTTTGTACTGCTGGAACTGTTAAAGCAAAAATGGCTGCGTCAACAAGACAATCAACACTTTCATCTCCCAGCTCTACTTGGAGCTAAAATCTGAGCTGATCCAGAGTGTGGACTACACATCCTGCAGAGATCAGATGTGGTCATTGTCATTCCTCATGGCCGAAATCCTCGTGTTTCACCTCTTGTAATGTTCTGGAAAGTGATGAAGTTAACATCCGTTCTGTTTTAGTGATGAGTGATTTGAACACAGCGGGAATGCTTGCTCACGGAACACTTAATCACCACTATGCTGGAACTTGGTCCACGCACCTTGACCCACTGTATGACGTCGGTGCAAATCCTCTGTAGACAAGCGCTCATTAGGCAGTAATACAGATCATAAAGATGCCTGCAACATGAGCTGTTTGCAATTTTTGTAATGTTATCACAAGCTTCTCATTGTTATTCTAGCAGCTGAAGTTGATTTGAGTTTTTCTTTGTGTATTCTACATCAGCGGCTGAACGTGTCCCTATGGATCCTGAAGTAAGACCATCTAAAGAATTCACAGCTATAGAGCACAAACTTTCTGTAATGGAGGCGATATGGAATCAAGAAATGATACAAGAGCAGCGGCCAAGCCAGCCGTTCAGAAATGTGGGCGATGATTGGTTTGTCCTATTGGATGTGGTCCCTAAAAAATCAGGTATAATCAAAAGGATTCAGTCCACCAACATTAGATTATTATTAGTAGTAGTATTTGTGAACACCAACATTTCAGACAGCAAAGGATAAATTCACCTTTTTACAAATGTAGTTTTTTTTTTTAAATTACTTAGGAATTTCATCCATGAGACTCCATAAGGCAGCCATCCAGGAATTAAAAATCCACTGTATGCTCAAAATAACAAAGAAATAACCCTAGCAATCTACTTTTTTAATCATCAGCACTTTGGCAGTACTAAACAGCTAAAGAAATAGTCAGATTGGCACATTTATATAGTCTACATATTAATTTAATATGCTCAGAAATATATGTAACACGTAATTATAAAATGCATGAATGTTGCTCTGCTGCAAAGCAGGTACATCAGTGGATAGGAGTTGGGCTACCAATATGTAGACCTGGGTTCGATTCCCAGCCACTCCACCTGTCTGTGTCCTTGAACAAGACACTTCATCTGCATTTTTTTCAGTCCACCCAGCTGTAAATGGGTACTGGCCTTGGCTGGGGAAATAACCTCCGATGGAGTGGCGTCCCGTCGAAAGGGGAGTTATAGACTCTCGTCCGCTTCATGCTATGGAATCCGGGGATAAGCACTGGCACCAACGTACCTCAGGGCCAGTATAGGACTTACTTGTTCTGCTGCTGTTGCTAGGTGTGCTGTTGATACCCATGTATTTGTTTTTATAGCATTTTTAAAAAAAATGGGATTTCTCTTATGCGCCACAATTATCGAAGGTGATTAGTTCACTCAGAGGCTTGATTACTAACAGTGGTTTAATATGGATAAGGTTGTAAAAAGGGGAAGTTGTCCTGTAACACTTGAGTTTTACAGCCTGTAATGATTCTGTACGGTTTGATTTGGACAAACTGTCAACAGTAGACAGTCCTTTAGTCAGATTTAAATGATCAGTCTGTTTTATCTAAAGGTTATTGTAGATTTTCTTGCACAACATTGCCTGAAAACGATCATTTATTTGAAATAGTTGCTGTCCCTGTCCCTGAGCACCTCTGGTACCATGCAGAAGTAAGAACTGAGGTCAGAGTTCACATTGCTGAGGCCGAAGCTGGGATCAGAGTTCCAGAGAAAAGACCACAGTTTGAAAAATGGATCCTGGAGGAGCGAGTGGCTCGTAGACGTGACAGCGACGACTGGTTTGTTCTGCTAGATGTTGGCCTGAAAGAGCCAGGTAGTTTTTATCTATTTCAGTACGTCTTCGCAGACGCTCATGCTCACTTCGCTCCATGAAATGCTTATTAACATGAAATTCATTCTTTGACGCCACTAAAGAACATGTGTAGATGGGAGTGCATGATCACGTTTGTTTGAGGATTGTGCTGTTTTTGCACAAATAACATTTCTAATCTCGCCATTTGCCCTTCAGCCATGCTGAGCTTTTTAGCTCTTTGCAGCTTAACACCATCAGTGTTTACATCCAGCATCGGACCTTAATGAGAACTAAACCATTTTGTTCGTGCTCTTGTTCCACTTTGTGGATAATCGCTTCTGGTCCACCTCAGTGTCTGCTGTGTGCTTCTCCTTTCAGAAGAGACTAAATATATGAGGTATAGTATACTCCTGCAGCCTGCGTGCTTCAGCGATCACATCAAAGCTTAAGATTGGACTGTAAGTATGACGTGGTTGTATGTGCTTCTTCTATGTTTATGGCTTCTTCTTTTTAAGTTCCTAAAGAGGATTGTATATAAATGTGCACCTAAAACATGTTTGCATTCGTTCGTTATTCAGTTTTTTTTTTTTTTCTGTATTCTGTCCCAGTGGTTGTCACACAGAGAGGCGCTCGTCCTGTCAGCGCCCCGGTCTTCTCCCAGGCTGCTCTGGCAGAGGCGGGGATCCCTATGGCCCCTTTCGTGCAGCCCCAGACCTCCACTCCAATCAGGACCAGTGCGCAGGAGGAGAGGAAGCTGGAAGTGACTATAGAAGCTGTGGAGCCGTCAAAAATGGAGGCTGTCAAGGTTAAGGTATTTGAGTTAACTGATGTTGAGCCGTGTGCCGTATGTATATAAATCAGTTCTGCCTAAGGCCTGAGACACACCAAATGTGTTGCGTGTGTGCGTGGCGGCTGTGTTGCGTGTTGATTTTCATTTTGGCGGCCGTGTTAACAGATCACACCTTGTACACCGCCTGCTTGGGGAAAGCGTATTAGATGCGTGTGATTAGATGCAGCGCCCCTCTAGACAATAGAGCCAGGACCTATTTTTTTCACATAGACAGAAGAGTGATCTGTAGACGGTCATTTTGACATCATACCGGCAACGTTAAATAATTAACACCTTTGAGTTTATATGTCTAAGGAAGATGTCACAGACATGAAAAATACAGCAATTTTTTTTGTAAAACCATTTCAGTGATGGGGGGGGTCACATGACTGCTGTCTGGTTACAAGAAGTCACTTTTCTGAACGCTCCTCAACTAAACACACAAAGAGCGCTATGACCCACCGGATTTAAAGATATTCTAAAAAGGAAAAGATGTTTGTTCAGATGGTGTATGTATGTATGTATGTATTTATATATTTAGAGTTTTAAGTTTATATATTAGGAGACAGCGACGTGTGCTTTTAGGGAGGTGCTGTCAGCTGACCACTGGTAAGGTCAGCTGCGTGCACTGGTTAAAACGAACAAAAAAAACAAGGTGATTGCACCCTGTAAAATCACTTCCAAAAAGCAGTTACTCCATAGAAAGATGGTGTGTGTGGGGGGGGAAAAAAGCTATCATCAAAGACAAATTATGTGGAAAGCTTGAGCAGTGACGCAACAGAAACGCAGTCCAGTATAAATACATACACGCGCTCAGCCACCACACGCACAGAACACAGCCGGTGTAAAACAGGCGTAAGAGGATAGCTCTTGCCAGGGCACAAATATCATCCGGTTATTTACCAGTGTGTGTGTGTGTGTGTCTTCATCGTAGTCAGCAGGGTTGTTTGATAGCGGTTCAGCATATCTCTGATTTACTGCTAATGAAGCCGGTGAAGCCCTATGCTCAGATTGGTTTGTCTCTCTTGGCTGCTGTAGCCAGCAGTGAGGAGGCAGCAGAGAGAAGTAAACTCCTCCATACTCGCCATCAATGGGGACATTCAGCTTCAGGTTGGTGTCAGACGGCGGCCTTTTGCATGTCGCGCCTCAGAACACTCATATTATCCACGATGGCTAAACTGTGAGTGTTACTAAATAGAGCCAGCGGAGGATGCTAACACGTGTCCCTCTCTCCTCCCTGGGGTCACGCCAGTCTGAGGTGACGAGCACGAAGGTGGTTCTAATGCGAAAGGTCAGCTTTGTATTTCTGCCTTGGTTCCATAGTCATTTCTCCGCCTCCATTCTGAAGAAATCGAGCTGCTCATCGATTTACAGAAAACAAAAAAAAGACAATTCCACCCTCTTCTCATGTTCTGCTTCCATCTGGCTACGGCTTAAATGAAATCCACACCAGGTTCCATGCACGTATTGCATATTTTAACACAAATCGTGACAGTGGATCGACTATCATTAACTGTAGTAGCTGTAGAACAAAAGAATTAAACTGCTTGCCTCAAGGTTTGTATTTTACATATATTAGCTGTTTGTACATTTGCAAAGCTTTCTTCTCATTGCTTGCTGTTGTTGTAAATCCTGGAATGCACATGCATGATAATGGATTAAATGTCATCAGTCCACGTATTTCTCCTTTTAAACGTAGACATTTTAAACTAGTCCTCTGTAGGTTCCTTGCTTTGTTAGCGTACAGTGCACCCTTTGGCCCCCGAAGTGTTTTGCATGCAGACTATTCTTCATTTTCTCTTGTCGGTGATAGTATTAATACTTTGATGAAGTTCTGTAGCGTGCATGTTCCAATTTTACTGTTAAACACAGAGGGGGGAACTAAAACCTACCCACACTTTTTTGTTGTTGTTCTTTCATTTTCACAGAAAAGAGCTAAGAAAATTGAGGGTGACTCAATTTATGTCAGACATAGCCTTTTAATGTTGGAGGTTTGTATCCCTTCTGGAGATGTCGGTCTCTAGCTCTGTTTTCTTGCTCTTTGGCTCACTAGCTGCGGCTCACTATCACGCTTGCATGTTGCATGAATCACACTTTGTAACAGCACATAATTGGCTCTGTAAGTTCCCTGTTGAGTGTGTGGCAAAATAACTCTAACCGTATTGATTTCAGGAGATTGCTGTTGAATTTCTAAGTATTGGGGGCGGGTTGGGGACCACATAGGCTGCTGTGTAGGATTACTGTGCTTTATAGAATCCATAAAACTGCCTTTGTGATCACAACTGTGCAGCAACAGCTTTTCCAGACCACTATTTCCCCAAGTCATGATTCACAACTGGTTCCATTTTTAATGATACACTTTTTTGTTTGTTTGTCTTTCAATCATCAGTATTCTCCTGGTCTGCTTCTGCTTGTCCTTCTGCCATTCTCTCTCTTCATCATTTAACTCGCAGTAATAATCTGCATTTTCTCAGCAATTATGCAAATTCAAGCTTTTGATTATAGAAATGTAACTCCAGATAATTAAACGCAGTCATACATCTTTTATGTATGAAACCAATGAAGTTTGGGAAACACTTATCATTAAGTTGCTCTTTAACGCCACAGTAAGTCACGATTGGCTATTGAAGTGATTATAAGGGCGTCGTTTTCTTGCAGCTGCCTACAAAGATCAACTTGGTGCTAAATGTTGCCAGATCCATCAGTGCTGCTGGTTTTGTGTTTATTTCCTGTTAAAAATAAATGCCTCTCCCTTTGCAGTGACGCTTTACCGCTGACAATTTGAATCATGACTCTTAACATCAGCTCTCCTGCTCTTTGATTTGCAGCCTGTTTTTAAAGATGTTTCTCTGCAAGGCCAATGCTGTGACATGCATCAGTTAGTCTGTGCCAGAGTCTACAAAAACTGTTCACCCTCCTCCATTCACCTCCGTTTCATGTTTTACATGAAAACAAAAATGGGATTGCAGTACCGTATTCCTTCGTTTAAGCACACTGTGCTAAATAAATTGTTATTGAACATGGGGTACTTGGAAATCACTCTTTTAAGCGCACGTTTTCTGGGATGGGCGTGCAGGCCTCGTTTTGACATAAGTTTCATTTCACTCATGAAGCCTTGCTTCAAGAAGCAAGGCTTCATGTGCGCAATGAAACGCTGAGGAAATAGTAAGCGGTACATTTGAATTTAATTTCTTTATTCAGGGATTCCACCTTTACAAAGACATTTGGACACCCAAACTTGACGAACTATTGTCTTGTATTTTACGACACGTTTTGTGGGATGGGCGTGCGGGCCTCGTTTTGACACAGGAAATGAAGCAAGGCTTGATGCGCTCAATGAAACCCTGGAGATTTATGACATCGACCCAGCAATTGCTGAGGAGCTGTCCCAACTCTTCTGAAACTGAAGTAAAACACAGCAAAAGGTAGGTTTCTGTCCGTTTAGATTATGTTTTGATGCCAACTGTTGCTGTGAATGGCGTGAATCCAGGCAATCTGGGTGGTGTGTTTTGATCCAGAAATGGTCCTGGATGCTGGAAATGGCACCAGGGACACCCCCCCAGAGGCCCCACAAAGACCCCTGTACGCTAATTGGGGTCTGTGCGCTTAAACGAAGGAATGTGGTATTTAATAATTCTGCCATTTTTGGCAAAAAAGAATATACAATATCAACATAAAGACAGACCTCTGAATTCTCCAAAAACTTAAAATCTAATAATATGTATTCACCAGTGGTAATGAGACGCATTTAAACCTTCACTTCTTCTTCCCATTTGGTTTAACAAATGACACCCTTACCATAATAGAGATCACATGTCTTTATCCAAAGGGGTTCATTTAATTTAGGTTCAACTGTATCTGGATGGTTGTACTAACAGTCCAAGCAACCCCATGAAAAGTTGTTTGATAAGCACACGTTGACATCATGATGGTCCAGTTAAGTTATTGGGAAAGGTAAAGAAGATATCATAGCTCCAAATCTGCCTCGAGCAGGTCATTCTTGAAACTGTGCCAGACGTGCAGTGTCCACGCAAGAAGACAAGTGAAGAAGTCCATCAAGACACATAAGACAACTTAGTAGACTTAAGTACTCAAAAAGGGGTGAACACTGTATTTTATAGTGCAAATGGCTTACTTGGCATGATTGTTCCTTAGGGCAAAAGGGGGAAAAAAGTTATCGAAAGAGACAAGTTTTCTCTATGCACAGAGGCCCCTAAGTTGCATAAATTATGCTACTTGGCACACGATGGAAGTAGGGTTCTAACTTTTGAACCAATTTACCGAGAAATACATGCGATGGGTGCATTTCAACTAATTTGAAGGCCAGAAATCCATCTGCGGGGTTATTTTGACATGATGTCCGATGTGCTGACGTCTTTTTTTTGGGGGAAGATTGAAAATTAATGAGAGCTGGTTGATTCAAAATGACAGATATCTGATATCAATATGGATACACGTGACGAGAACTTTTCTTATGTCGGTCAGAAAAAAAACCGAACCAGTTACAGATCCTGCTTCATCTGTAAAACTCCATGGGCAGCCTGAAAAGCTAGAGAACTTGTGGACAATATTTTAGAGCTAAGCGACTTGGGTGAGTTACTCAGCTTCGTAGTACTAGATGACATTCTTGGAAGCGGTGGTGGTGCATGTAGTATAGTAGAAATCATGAAAGTTAATTATTCAGTGTGGCACAAAAATTGCAGGAGCGCTGTGAAGAAACAAACGGTAGAGAGGGTGGAGATGGATTTCTGACCCTAAAATTAGTTGAAATGCACCTAATACACACATTTCTAAGTGAATTGGTTCAAAAGTTAGAAACCTACCTCCATCGGGTGCTAATTAGCATAATCAGGGGGCTCTATGCATAGGGACAACTTGTCTGGATAATTTTTTTTCCTTTTGCCCTAAGCAACACTCATGCCAAGTAAGACATTTACACTATAAAATGCAGTGTTCACCCCCTTACCATGTCTGCTAACTTTAAAGGTGTTACAAACTTCATTGGCCAAAACTGAAAACACTTTCTTCGATGCTTCATCAGTCACAGGTTTATTGTAAAGTTTTTAAAAAACTTAAATTACATCTCAGTTTGCCAGAAGATGCATTTAGAACTGAAATCTGCAGGAAGAAGGTTCTGTGTGACAGTGAGAGTAAAGTTGAGTATTTTGGCCATCAGATTAAAAGCCATATTTGGCTTTAGCCGAACGCTACACGTTGTTGTTGTTGACACACCTCATGCACAATGAAGCATGGTGGTGGCAGCATCATGCTGTGGGGATGCTTCTCTACTGCAGGCCCCTTGTGATGATACAGGATAAAATTAAAGGCATCAGACCCTCTGCACACTCAGATGTATAAAGCTGACAAATACATACCCACACAAATATGCAAAATTCTCCTAAAGATGCTGTGCAAGCCATTATAAAAATAAATCAGATCACCTTAACTTTAAAGCTACAGTGTGTAGGTTTTAGGGGTGTTAATTGGCATAAATGGAATTTAGCATTCATAACCATCTGTTCATTAGTGTATACCTGCAACAACGACTTGTTTTCATAAGCTTAGAGTGAATCCTTTATATCTGCATGGAAGCGGGCCCCCTCATGGATGGCTGTCATGTTGTACCACCTGTTGATACAGTAGCCCAAAAGGGACATACTTACTCCGTCTTTCGCATTTTGTAGTGCAGCCGGAAGACTGGAGCAAAAAGAGGAATCATTGGTTGCTCTCCTGTAGACTGTCTACTGGTTGCTAGTGCAGGCTAACAAGTTAAAGAACCCTCATTTTTGTGAAATGGAAGATCAGGAAGCATGAATCGCCATCGCCAAAGAAGCAAAAACATGAAGGGGAAACAAAATTGTGAGCCTCGATAGCATAATGCAATCTGCAACCTCACCACTAGATGACACTCAATCCTACACACTGTAGCTTTAACATCAGTGTTTGTTTGTCAAAAAAAAAATCTGAATTATTAAACATTGTGATTCACAACTTCAAGAGGGGTGAATTATTTTCTTGGAGTTTTAATATAGTAGATCATGGCACAGACGCCTCCAAACCTCATTTCCTGTTTAAAACCAACTTCTGATCTCATGACTCGGCACTCGGTCTGATAATAAAAATCACGTTATATATTCTCTGATCATTGCTGCCTTCCAGTTAACTTGACCTTAAATTTGCCAAGTAACCCTGCTTCTGCTTTGACTAAATTGTTTAATCAGCAAAAATTTGAACCAAA
>OMMV01049812.1:0-12627 GCA_900302635.1 Chatrabus melanurus | reverse complement strand
ACATGCACCATCTCAAGCCACCAGAACGGCGACCCATACCACCCAAATGGATTCCCTGACAGCCCTGCAGCACACCATCCCCACCACCGCCCAAACTTGGGTGGTCCTGTAGATGACCGTCAGCACCAGACCAAATGTCATCCTTGAGAGGCATGACCCTTGGTTCTCTCCAACAAATTAATCTCAAGGACAAGGTTCTAAATATCTTTCCTCATTGCCTTCATAGAGCAATGGTCAGAATGACAACGCAACTGATGCTCCTCATCTGAGTGTCACTAAGTAACCGTTCATTTAACACAAAGTCGTTCCAGCAGAACCCAAGGGTCCTCTGAAGAAACCTAGTACCAAATGCATCCAGTTGTCGCCTTACGTCACTGGTTTTAAGTACAGAATTTTAAGTTTGTTCAGAAGCAAATGGAAATGAACAAATTTTCACAAAGTTTAATAAAACGTCTGAAGTTATTTAATAACAATAAGAACACAAAATGCTTTCATAGAGCAAAAGAAAAAAAATTACAGACATAAAATTTAAGAGTGACAGTTATCGGTACCCGTTGATGAATTTGCAACAAATTATCACTTTCACAGTGGGAGCAGCAGCAGAGTTACATAGAACAAACCTTGTCCTTTGAGCTGTGGCAAAGGTTTTAAAAGCTGGCGTGCCAACCCCGCCACCAACCTCCAAATCTCTCTTGATTTCAGGTCATTACACGTGGTCGTTCAGGTCATGGACTGTCTGATGTGGTAGCTGTGGCCACGTACCATACTATTGTCGAATGGTGGGTATTCAGTGCTCTGGCGACTTGTCTGGTGGTCCTCCCTGCATCAAGCATTCCTATTGCTGTATTGGCCCAAAAATAAGACTGTTTTATTTCTTCTTGGAAACACATCTGAAAATTATAGGGTCATCTTATCCTCGCAGACTACACTTTTAAGCGTCATACAACCGAAACAGTAGGTGGTGCCAAATAATCCTTGTCTTTGACTGGCATGCCTCTTAGTGTAGAACATTTTTTCTCTGCATTGTAACACCACAATCACTTATCCAGACAAATTTACCACAAGAACCAGCATATAACCTTCACCACTAACACAATAAACCTCAATTATTTACACTTCTCCCGGGGGTCTCTGCGCTCCTGTTCCAGTGTATGAGTGAAGTCCTTCCCTGAGCGCTGCAATATGGCTATTTTGACATGCACACAAAGCAGCTCCTGTTTCCCCTGCAATTTTATTTCAACCACAGCCCAACAATATTTTTGTTTCTCAAACTGTATCAGGAGATGTTTTAACTTAATGAAGAGCACAGCAGAATCACACCATGCCGTGTGCTTTTTACTTCCACCTTTCTTCCCCTCAGACCGGGAAAATGGGGAGCTCTTCTTTCTGCAGCCAGACACTTCTCACCAGACTGCGCAAAAGGAACTGGCGTTTCATGCATGTTACATGTTCTGTTTGTTTCTGGCTATCAAAACAGATAAAGTTTTGTTTGCCCCCCCCACCCCCTTTTTTTAATAAATCTACATAGTCCTTCCTCGTCCCTTCACGGAAATCTCAGAAGTCCTTTTAGGCATTTAACCATTTGAAAAGTCCTTGGATTACGTTGTTGATCTTACATCATTACCCAAGTGGTGAGCATGCACAGAAAATTGATGATGATTTTAGGAGTTACGGTCAGCCAGGTTACACTGTTTTATTGCACCACTCTTTTACTCTTTTCTGCAGTGCTGATTTGTGCAATTAAGCCTGTTTCTCTCTCGCTCTCTCTCAATGTGGTTTTATGGGAATTATTTTTAAATATGAAATATGAATTTTAAGCGAAAAGATTTTATCTTCAGAAAGTATTTTTCTAAAAGGGGGATATTCTTGTGATCAGGGGTCATCATACTTGGGCCAATACTGTATATTTTTAGCAAGTAATTAATAACTTTACTGAATTACGTCTTCAGAGTGCCTCCCCCAACCCTGTGAGATCACCTGACTAGGATGTGTTGGATATGTGTAACTTTATGTGAATATTTTAAAGTTGTTTTTAAAAACGTTTGTGGATAAGAATCAGAATATATCATGTTCTAATTATGTGATTTTTGATCATTGATGTACAGCGGTATAAATGTTACCTGTAGCATTTTGAATCACTTAAACTTTAAAAAAGTGGAAATTTTTCAGTGCTCCCGGATGTTTGGAATAAATGTCTGCTGTCATTGTCTGGGTACACATTAAAGGAATGAGTTGTGGTGTGTCGTTCTGATGAAGACACACTTGCATTAGTGATGGAACTGGCTCCCAAAGTGACTAAAAGTGCAAACAGTCCTGATGGCCTGACTGACATCTATTGCTCCGACTTTACATTTTAATGATGTTTTACTGAGATGACACTTGGTCACGACTCTGAGTGCAGACGTGGTAATGACCAGGTCATTTTGGAACTGAAGGCATTATTACCGTGCCAGAGCAGTCTGTATGGTGGCAGAGGAACATGATCTGGCTTAATGGAGAATGTGTCCTGGTCCAGGTACAGGTACTGTTCCAGTCAAAACAAAGCAGAACAGGTCCGGTCCAGTCCAGGTCATTTCCACAGTAAAACACACACACACACACACACACACCAAAAAGAGAGCTGGAGGGTAGAGTTAGTGCACCTACATCCTCGATCTGTTTCCTTCAAAACATCCGCTCCATGAATTAGACGTCTTATTTACTTTGCAGGCCCCTCCTCCATTGCCTCCTCCTCCTCTAGCCAAACATGTCACCCCCTCCCCAGTCTCACCCTGGTCCTCCTCTGCCTCCTCCAGAAGAGGGAAACGTTCTTAAAAGATTTTTGGTGTTCTCTCTGTAAAACCACCGTGACTCAAAGAGCCCTCTGATTTCGTTACAGAAAACCCTACAGATGAGAATAAATGAGCAGCTGTGGTTCTTGCACTTATTTTTAGTCGCACTGACGGCCTGTGTACACGACGGTCTGCATCCATTGCAGAGCGACTCCCTCGCCACTGTCAGAGCTGATCTGTTTCATCCATGTCGAGCTGCTCCAAGTCGTCCTGCGACTCGTCTTGCGACTCATCCTATGACTTGTACAGCAACTCATGCAGCGACTCATTTAACTGTTCTGCTGCTCGCTTTCTGACAGATCAGTTTGCGACATACACAGAACCAAAACTTCACGTTAGCTGTTACATGTAACACTGATTGTTGTGACTGGAAATATTTGCACAATGGCCCCTGAGGGCCATTTACCTGAACTCAAAGGATTAAAAAAAACAAACAGTTAACCAGATACAAGTGTTGGTACAATAAACAGATGCTAAATTGCTTGTATATTTGGATAAAAACTGTACACAACACTTACCAAAACACACACTGTACAAATAGAAAACAGAAATATCGATCAACATCTTAGAAAGAAATTTTTGAAATACAAAAATCCCATCCAATGAGATTTCGTCACTCTTCCATTTTGTTCTGGGTCACCACAGGAGGTTTGGGATCCACATGTTGATTTGGCTTGTCTAACACAACTCCAGCTGTACAACAAGAATGGGAAGTGAGAGCACAAACTTCATGCACACTGGGAATGAGCCTGAAAATGTCATGAATTGCATTTCATATTTTGGCCTCTTCATTCAAATGGCAATGCTTTCATATATATTGGTCAGCTTAACTAATCTGTTTTAGTCTACTGATATAGCCTACTCAATTCTAAATAGACATGATATTTTTCAATACTCTTCATGTTAACATACTTTGACTTTAATTGTGCATTGCACAGTCACGTGCACATTCCTCCACTCCTTCTGCAGCTGAAGTTGCAATAGAAAAGGCAAATCACTATTACTATACAATCATTATTTTACTGTATTTTTTACACAATTATTCGAGGAACCCCAGCTGCATTCATTCATTCATTCATTTTCTGAACCCGCTTATGCCAATTAAAGGTCAAGAAGGGGATGAAGCCTATTCCAGCAGTCACCCAGCTACGTTTGTTTGTTTGTGGGGTTTTTTGTTTTGTGTTGTTTCATAAAAACAAGATTTTTTTTTTACAGTGCAAACTATCTGATTACTAACACAATTAGAGAATCAGGTGAGTGTTCCTTCTCCAGTCTTGTAAGTCATCACACATTTTTGTGTATTTTTTACTTTGAATTCTCATTGTCACTAAGACTTGCCAACTGTAATGGAATTGATACATTTCATCAAAATACTGATGGTCTAAATTGGAACATGCCTGATTTTTAGTACAACAACAGTGATGCATTTCAGTTACCATTTATTTCATTTTTAATTTGGTTTGTTTCACTTTTCAATCTAGTTGTTGTTTTGCTATGAAAATGTAATTTTAAGATTGTGTGTCTTAGAGGAAATACAATTGAATATTTTTATTTATGTATTTATTTATTTTTACGTTCGGAGGTTTCTTGGGTACTGCTGTAATGACTTTGGGTCAAACGAGTGGTTACTTGGGGGGATGAGATGAGGAGAATCACTTGCATTGTGAGGGAGCATCAGCTTCGACATTTTGGCCATGTGGCACGTTTCTCTGTGCATGATCCAGCACATAGGTGCCTGAGTGTTGAGGACCCCAGTGGCTAGAGAAGGCCAAGGACACACCCACGCTTCACCTGCCTGCGGCAGATAGATGGTTACTTTCGAGATGTGGGGATGGACCGGTTGTCTGCCTGAGTGGTTGCCATCCAGGTTCCAAGACGACACTCCTGGCTACAAGGACAGCATTGGACCCCGTGGATTGGGTAACTGTAGTGAAAATGGCTCAATGCTCCTTGAGTTGCTGGATTCTTGCTTCAGTGTCTGGAGTGGCAGTGGTGGACATGGTATCATCATACTGACGGTGCAGCCAAGTTCTTGTTCTTGTGGGAAAACACTGGAGAATTCTGCAGAACTGTAGGGTCTACAGAAGTGCCCAGTTTATGAACTCTGACCACAGACTTTCTGTGACTTCTTTAATCATGGAGTTGAAGTCCTGCAGACTGCCATCTGCTCAGTGTCCTCCTTGAGGTGTGGATGGACCTGTTGTCTGCCTGGGTGGTTGCTATCCAGGATCCAAGGTGGTTCTGTAGTGTTGTGGATGTAGCAAATCACAGCACTAGCCCATGCTCCCAGACCTGACCTGTACTCTCTGACGGGGGAACTACTTGATACCTGACAACACAGGCAGTTGCTGATGATCACTCGGTATTAAAATGATTGCAAAAAACCTGATTAAATACAACCTGGTTTTCTTCTGAATTTCATGAGGCCGGTTAAAGCAGCCGTGCTCACTGTGGGGATTCCGGATAAAATGGAATGCACAGCTGAATTCAAAGGAAGCTGATTCACGTGGACACAATTTACAGACACTATCCATTTATGTCAGTCTATCAAAACTAAAATAAGCAATATTTATTCAACCAAGATAACATTAAATGGAAAACCGAGGTTTTCTCAGCTTAAAAAAATCAATATTGAGTGACTTTGATAGTTACTTCAATAAATAAAATGATTTAACGTTGCTCCATTTGAAAATATGTTCCACGTTACTTGGTTGTTTAAATGTAACAGCAAATTGTACCAAATTGTTACTGCTATAATTAATTGCGCATTATGTTTCCCATTTAAACAACCAAGTTTTGTTAGACCGGTTGACATAACTAGATTAAATAACTATAATATTTCAGGGTAGAAACCCTGGGTGAGTGTGAAATTAAAACTTTTGAAAGTTTTAATTCCTCCTGGGCATGGCATTATACTGTATTGTTAACAGTAGGTGATCCTTCTGCCTGCAGGTTTCCTGTTTTTGTGGTTGGTGGTGGGATTGCCAGTTCAGCCACTGTAAAACGCATCGCAAAGCTCAACAGTGGAAAATAACTTTTGTTTCTACACTCAGCGGGAGTAACTCTGTCTTCCAGTCTTCCACTGGAACACATCTTGAGTTATGAAGGGGATAGGAGAAAGCCATATGGATCCACATCTATGGAAAAAAGAAATCACTGGAGAGCACAAAGGGTCTCATCTTCAGAGCAGGGGTGGGCAACAGTGTGCCATAAAGGGCCAAGACGGTGCAGGTTTTCCTTGCTACTGATCACCTCAGCTGGTGATTTCACAGATGAGCAGCACTTTAAATTGAGGGGAGGAGCTCATCAGTAAAACCATGCGATCAATTTCAAGGAAAACCTGCACCGCGTTTGCCCTTTATGGCACACTGTTGCCCACCCCTGCTCAAGAGGATGGCACATGGTGCGGTGCTGAGGGATTGTCCAGTGCACAGTGGAACCCAGGTACAAACCTTGAAGGGGAACATGAAGATGGCCAGTACAACATCCTTCCTCATAGCAAGGACCATTTTTCACTGCTGTTGAGGGAGCTTAGGAGGTGGCACATTGCAATCTCCAAGGTCTGCAAACGTGGAACTGGCCAAATCTGTGTCAGTGGATAAACTTTCTTTTGGTCAGGTCTGAGGGAGTGGCAGTTGCTGTGGCAGACCAGCATCTTCCAATGGTGTTAGAACCCTATACAACCGTATTATGTCGCTCAGACTTTGGGTGTCCTATCTGTTGTGCTCCGACTGCTGTGAGTGATATCTTATTGAGGAAGACATTTTACTCACAGCATCATTCAGTGATTAACAACAGCCCCAGTGGTGACACTCCTGTTATCATGGGAAGCGTGAAGTTGATTCCTAGTTTAGTAAAATGGAACTAGGGACCACATCCTAGTTCCATTTTAGAGACAGACCTTAAATGGCACTCAGATCCAGTTCCGAGTTCTGTTTTAGACACCAAGAACAGTAAGGACCAGATCCCAGTTTTGTTTTAGTAAAACTAAACTCTGATCCAGTTCCTAGTTCCGTTTAAGGAACCAGGAACTATACACACGATTCATTGAAGAAAATTATGCTCAAACTGGGTTCGAATCTTGGTCACTGTTATGGATTGCTTTCTCTAAAAGAGGATGCAAATTGCAAGTTTATTTCATATAAAAAATTCAGCAAAAACTTAACACCAGATCCCAGTTCTGCTTTTGGAAACTATTGGAAATCATTCAGATATTCATCTTCATCTGATAAAATAAACATAAAACACGTGCCACCTTGTTGTATGTGCTGTGTCACTGGCTATAGCAGTCTGATCTGTTGGTCAGTGAGCAGCTCCACTGGAGTCGCTAAGGATTAAAGTCCTCGCTGAGTGGAACCATACTGGTGCTAATGAGGGTGGGACACATGCTGTTTACACCTTTCCCACCCAGACTTATCCGGCTGGTTTTAGGATCAAACCTACATCCCTGCTGTCACAAAGCTGCTTCTCAAACTTTTAGGCCACCACTTCCCATTTTCTCTTGATAAGTATCGACAAAAAGTTAATTATTACCAAAGATTCTGGGAAGTGTGTGCAAACGAAAATCCATTCTCAAACAGCGATTCGGCCTGACTGAAACACTGAACAGTTTGAAACAGCGTAGAAGGATCTCCTCCCCACAGCCATGGCCGATCCTTAAATAAAAAATAAAAAAACCTCACTAAGGTGTATCAATCTATGATTTTCTTCCTTCCTGAGTTGGCAGGTGGAGAGCATCTCAGATTTTGCAGGCGTGTAAATAGCAAAGTGGACTTAGATATGCCTCAAATGTATTTGTGCTGTGTGCTTTTTTACTGTGAACTATAGATAATCAAGATTGGGCCCCTAATGTCTGAAAGCAGACAAACAATGCTTCCTCACTATCTTAGTATTTAGTGAGTTGAAGGAAGAACCTGCTGCCACTTGGAGGTTCATTAAGATGGGACTGTTATCTGGACAGAAGTAAAGGTGAGGTCAAAGGTGTGCATGTAGGACAGTGCATCACTGACATCTTGACTTATAACAGACCAATTGAAACAGAACAGAGATATTAGGGTTTTGTAATCTTCTATTAGTGTTTACTTTTATTTTGTTGTTTTCAGTTTTGTGGTAGTGTGATGTGTTCATGCACATCCCTGTGTGTACAGGCAGAGCAAACGTGCCTCGTGACCCCGCCTATGTTGAGGCAAATCTGAATATTTCGCTGTGTAAACAGCAGAAAAACTCTGGACAATAGACCCGGTTTTTGGTACAGTCAGTTTCTGCTGTGACTCAATAGCAAAGGCCACTATGCCGACCACTCCTCATATCTCTACGCCCATAGGTGCACAAATGTGATCAATTATAATTGGTACTTAAACGACGTGGGTGCTGAATTTGAACAGAACAACTGTGGACCACCAATGACACTTGTGCTGCAGTGTGCACTGTTTTGTGCCGGGTGGAAGATGGGGAACCACAAATAAACCAGTGACACTGAATGAAAGATCCAGGCTCATGACACACTACAAAATTCAAAGTGCACACAGTGTACGTCCACACACAATCTGTGACTGCACCCTTAAACCCGTACCTCATGGAGCGGCGAATGCTGACGAGCGTTGCTATTTTTGTAAAAGGTTACATAACAGTTCTCAAACAGTTTTTAGGGTCACAAACAGTTTTTGTTGTCGCAAAGAAATTTTTGAACATGTCCAAAAATTTCTTTGCGAATGTATTTTTTGCAAACAGTTGCAAATAGTTGTAAGCATTTGCAAATGGTTGCAAAACGTGTCGCTGAAGTTATTTTTGGCTTGCCACATAGTGAACACAAGCAACAGCTGCAGCGTCAGCCAGACAAAGCGATTCTTACCTCAAGGGCAGCAGCACGTCAGGCAGAAAAATGCCGCTCATGACAGAGGTGAGCCCTGATTTTCGCCAATGTTCGTCAGAAAATTGGCGAATCCAAAAATCGCTACTTTCTTCTGCATTCTCCACTCCGTGAGATACTAGCTTTAGTGGTGAAAACAGGAAAAGCCCTGTTTGAGATGATTTTTTTTTAAATCAGTGTTTCCTTATAAAAATCAAACACCAGACAATCATCTCTGTGAAGATCAACAGGAAGAACAAACTCTCCCAAGTATCAGTTTAACAGCCTTCGAAAGAGGCATGCTGATGATATATTCCCATTATTCCCAGTATTCCCACTATTACAATCAGAGCTGTTTCTGCACACAGACCAGCTGATTGCCTTTCAGTGTAGTTTCTCTCTCATTAAACATGAACAGGTCATTGTCACTAGATCGTGGTTTCAAAATATCATTTCCTTTCCTCAAATCCTCACCTCACACATACCAGTGCACAAGCTGGAATTAAAGTGTATTTAATTTTAGTCTCATCTGGTGTGTGAAGTGTACAAAGGTCCCACTGTTAGCTCGACTCTGCGTCTGCAGGCCAGAGAGAGAGAGAACACACTGAGGTATTTATAGTGCAGGAGCCAGGGAGCAGAGCCGAGGAGGAGTCCGCATCCATGGGAGAAAAGAGGAGACGAGGAGCATCAGTGTACTGTGAGGAGGAAGGTTGTGTGCCATAAATACACCAGTGCTTCCCAATTTTACTGCATGTCTCCATTTAGAAGCCAACAACAATCTGAGGGCCCCGCCCCCACACTATCCCTTCTCCAATAAAGCAGAATTTTTTTTTTTTTAAATCAATCATTAATAATGTTGGGAGCATGAGAAAAAAAAATCAAACTAATTTTTATCTTGAAACTTGTCCTCTGTTTTCTATTTTCAACTTTGCACATGATACTCTTAAATATGAAATAAAGTTGAGTTTTAAAATACAAAATACAACGTCATTATGTGTGTCTGTCACAGTTCACGTTTTTGATCACATCTCTGGGGTCTTTGTTTTTGCTTTTTTTTTTTTTTTTGGTTTTCATTTTCTCTCACATGCTGTATCATATTCTCTGTGTTGACCTTTTGCACCATGGATGGCCTCGTTTTCGCCGTCCGTCCAGAACACTCGATCCTCAAAAACAGTGAGAGCGAAGGGGTGAGCGAAGTAGTCTCGAGACTGCAGCTCTTTCTTCCGGTTGGCTCCGTTTAGGTCGACGCTACAGAGCATGTGCAGCTTAAAGTCCACCCAGTACAGCCTCCCTGATGGTTTTATTTTGATACATCTGGTCTTTGCTTGTTTCCTTCAGTTTACTTCCCTTTTCACATGCACGCTCATTTTCTCTGTTTGACTGAGTCACGCACTATTGAACCATCCACAGCCCCTCAGTGCCAGATTGCCTCGCTTCCATAGCTGATCTCTTGCATTTATTTCTTGGATTTGATCTCCAGTTGCCGACCCACGCTGCCTCCTTCGTTCTTTGAGTTTAGCCTACCACTTACTGGACTTCCTACATAGTATGATTGCTCTCTGTGTATTGGCCCTCTGCTTGTGTTCCCAGTTAACCCGTTTGCTGATTCTCTCATGGACAGTTTTACCTCACGGACTGACTTCCTAATTTCAACAGTTAACCTAGTTTCAATGGCTTCTTAGTTTTGCCTGTTTCTACGGTTAACCCATCTGCTTGTTTCCACATAGAGACAGTTGTTTTAAGGACTGCTACTACTCACTGTGCTGAATTCCATGGTTTTATCTGCGGTCAATAAAACCACTTTTAACATCAGCATGTTTCTCTGCTCTGGGGACCTCGATTGTGCTCAGAGCATTACAGTACAACCTGGCCATGTCGGACCCTATGGAGAACCATCCAGTCCGGGCAGCACTAATTGTTCAGGCTCGAAAGATCTTTGCACAAGAACAGCAGCTCACAAACAATCCAAAGCCTGCAATTAACACAGGAAGCTATCCTTGACCAACTCAAACTGCTGACCTCAGCACCTGTAAGTCTTTTTTGTCTCTATGTGCCATGAAGTTTATCCTCCAGTCCGGTTCCTATCCTATGGACACCTCCCTTGCGCCTTTATATTATCATATCTTTCCAAATGCGCAAGGGAGTGGGCAGTGGCCGAGTGAGACCAGCAAGTTCCCATCTGCTGGTCAGCACAGGCTTTTTCAGCAGCCATGAGAAACATTTTTGAATATGGAGCTACCAATAGAGAGGTGGTCAGGAGCCTGTTGTCTCTGTGCCAGGGTTCCAGTTGTGTGTTTGATTATGCTATTTGCTTCTGGACCCTAGCAGCAGACAATGGGTGGAATAGGGCTGAACTCTGTGACTGCTTTGTCAACAGGCTCTCTGAAAACATTAAAGACCATTTAGCACCATTGGATATACCAGAGGCTTTCGATGTAGTGGCTTTGCTCAGTAAAATAGATCAGTGCTTATGGGATTGTATGTTTGAATGTCTAAGAGCCAAACTAGTTATAGAACTGGTAACAGTACAATCCCTGAAAGAGCTCAGCTACGTGGATAGACTCATTACCCATGCATTAGAGAAGACTAAGGGGAGAGATGATTGAGGTCTTCAAAACGGTCACAGGGAGGTACGAGAAAGCAACTTCATCTCAGCTCCACTTGGTTGAAGGATGAAAAACCTGCAGCCATAATTTCAAACTGGAGAAACCAAGGTGTAACACAAACAGTTTCATGCACCGAGTAATCAATAATTGGAGCAGTCTACCGAACCAACTGAACAACATAAACTGATTCAGATCTGGATTCACAGTACCTATAAGAACATTCTTCCAAAATCAATCTATGTATACCTATGTATGCTTATGCTTATTTTCTCAAATTTTGTCTCTAAGAGCCTGACTTACTGAGAGTGGTTTAAAAAATAATCAGTTGACAAGGACTTAATCCAATTTATCCTCCATTTTATACTGTCTGTGAACTTAATGTGGGTCTGTTTGTATGTTGATACTTGAACCAAGATTTTCAACTTGAGGTTCAGCAAGAAGACCACTGGAAAAAATAAGGTAAGACAAATACCATCAGTGTGATGTAAATAAATGTAGTGATTCTTTAAATTAATCTTGTAACAATTTGCCCAGTTTACGCTATTCCATCATTATAGACATACAGGTACTGCTTGTTGCTTCTTTACCCATTCGGTAATGGCGGACGACGATGTTGGCGTGTGGCTCAGATAAACTCATAAACACAACAGGAAGCTGTTGCTTGTTGCTTGCTACGACTGCACGTTACAAACATGGAATCCCTGTCTCGCTGCTAACCGTTTGCACGGCTTGATTTTAAAGTTGTGATCTATAATTTGATCATTTGTACAGGTTATGAATGGCTGCTGTGTTATTTCTGCTGACGTGACAGCTGCTGTGTCATTTGTAGGTGCACTAAGGGTCAGCAGTGGGCGGGCCAAAGAGAAATTTGTTTGAACTTTGAACAGTGAAAAAAATCAAAGCGGTGCGATTTTTGGAGTGATCACTCAGCTGAAAACACACAATAACTGAAGACCCAGTTCGGTGCTTGTGATGTGTCATCAATTATACAGTATGAACTGTGATCCAGACCTGCCAGAGTAGAATGTAATGCTGCACAGGAGATTTGAACTGTTACTCTTTTGGGAGAGGTATACCTTGGGAAGGCTGCTGCTCTAGTTCGACTGAACACTGTGAGGAGAGAAATCTAGTGGATGACTTCAGTCGTAATATAATCTGATTATTTAACTTTTGGATTACTTTGGACTAAGATAGCCATGATGCATTATTAGAAAACTGTACAGCATGAACGAATTCATTAATGAAACTTTTGTTACACACTAACTGCTAATGTAAAATGCTTTAAACGGTTTTGATCCAGAAAAGGAAGAAGGAACCTCCATCCAGTATTATGCAAACTCAT
>OMMV01049811.1:6157-16513 GCA_900302635.1 Chatrabus melanurus | reverse complement strand
ACACACGTTGGGAGGGGGGGGGGATGTTACTCTTCATTGGCTTGCTACGTCATTATGAACTTACAATTCAACCATTATAACTGATCGTAACATTTTTGTCATCCCAGAGAACGCGCTGAGCAGGTCGGCCAGTGGGATATGAGTTGGACTATCGATATGTAGATCTGGGTTTGATTCCTGGTCAGGCTACCTGTCTGCCCAGGAAACGCACTCGGAGGTCACACTTTAGCTGCACCAGAAAAAACATTCTGCATTCTGGCAACGTTCCAGTGCAATGTTCACTGGTTAGAGTCTTGTAACATTTGTCTGCAACAGTGTGTGCACATTGGTGGAAGATGTGCAATAACACAATATAAATGTAATAATCAATTAAATAATATGGGTGCAAATCCAGCACTAATTCAGCTATACCATGTATACTGTGTTGTTAGTTTATCGTAATGCTTGATCATCACAATTCCAGCCTTTGATTACCTTTATTTTTTTTTTAATTGACTTATTTGTTCTTTATTTTTGTCATATTGACTCACTTTGTCTTTTTCTTTGTTGGGGGGGGTATTCAAATAAGGTTCTAACAACATTACAGCGTTTGTCACTATGTCACAGTGTTGTAGTCACGTTCGTGGTCTGTTGGTTGGTAACATCTATAATATAACGTTGCAAGGATGTCTGTCCCTTTGTCTGTCTGTCCCTTTGTCTGTCTGTCTGTCTGTTGGTCTATCTGTTTGTATGTCCATCTTATTTCTCGGTCGCCGCTGGGTAGATTTCCACGAAACTTTCCATGCATAATCGGGGACCCATGCAGATGTCATTTCTTCAAAAAAAATTGACCTCTCAACAGAGACCTCTCTGTGGGGAGACCACCTCTCTTTTGAGTCAGGTGCTGTGTGTGTCTGCTCCACTGTGTACTCTTCTTCTGCACTTCACAGACACATTCACAGTGACAGGACATACCGCTGCTTCCTCCCGCTGGCCGTTAATGTTACTGCACCGTTTCCACTGTCCATACACAGAAATGACTCCAGCGTTTTTCCTTTCAATCCACTCTGGAGAGCGTCCCACTGTGCTATATGCTATCATGGATGCACATATATTGAATATTATGTTACTGTAAAAGTGAAAAATTCTGCGGAGGAAACGCTGCTTCATAAGTAACGTAGTGTACCAGGAGGTGCTGACACCATAATTTTGAGAATACATTTACTCAGAATGACATATAGTCACAGACTATAATATTCCACCTCTAGGTAGGCATAGGCTAAGAATAAACTGGAAATTTTGGGGGAGATAGTTCCTAAAAATTCAAATGTACATCAGTTTAGTCTCTGGCAGTTTCCTTTGCAGTATAATCCTCATCACTTTATTCTTTCTCAACTATAAACACCACTCATGCATGTTACATACTCACGTGCACTGCCTACTAGTTCACAGCATCACAGCAATGTTCTGGAGAGTCCACAATTGAATGTTCCTCCAATGATGTGATGTGTCACTGTCACTTTAATGCAATGTTCAGACAACATTTTGTTGTTAGCTGGGTGTGTCCTTGAATAAGCCGCTTCGTCTGCATTGTCCCAGTCAACCCAGCTGCAAATGGGTGCAAGACATGGCTGGGAAAGTAACCTGCCATGGACTAGTGTCCCATCCAGGGGGAGTCGTAGCCTCTCATCTGCTTCACGCTATGGAATCTGGGTATAATCAATAATCAATCAATCAATAATCAATAATAACCAACACCCAATGGGCCTCAGGCCAATGCAGGACTTACTTTTGATCCAAGGCTACACAGGCATTCCAATCACAGCCACAGAAGCGTATAACTTCTTCAGAGTTATCAACGGTGTCTTGTTGGCTTCCCTCACTAGTCTCCTTCTTGCACGGTGACTCAGTTTTTGGTAACAGCCTACTCTAGACAGATTTACTATCGAGTACCATGCTGTTTATATTTCTTAATGATTGATGTAAATGAAGTCCAAGACATATTCAGTAATTTGGAAATGTTCATGTATCCATCCCCTGACCTGTGTAAAGAAAACTGGCTGTAAAAGTGATTTAAAGGCCATAATTTTAGAAAGTTTTGCACAGAGAACCCTGAATTTTTAAATAAAATTTTCAAGTTTTGATATCATAAAAAATTTAAATGTGTAAAACCCAAACTTTTGCATGCCACTGTACTGCATAAACACAAACACACAAAGAAAAGCCTCAGAGTGCACAGACCACCCTGCATGTGGTGGCCAGTCTGACTGTAACACAGACATTTGGGGCAGGACTTTAACCTGCTTTGAACCACAGCTTCTCCAGGAAAAATCTCAATGAAAATCAATGGAAAGACAAATTACATTTTTCCCTTGTGATTCACCTTGACTGACTCAAGTGAGCTCAACTGTTCCATCCTGTCATAGTGGAGATGCTGTGTCTCTGTCAGCTGGCGCTTTGATGTTTTAAACATTACCATTAATAATGTTTTCAGCATCAAAATTAATTGCTTTGCTACCCAGTCCTGCTCTCTTCCTCCTCAGCTGAAGCATGCATAAATCAAGATTAACTACCTTTGTCTTGGAATTTAGAGGTCGGGAATTTGGGATGTGATCAAACTTTGAAGTGGCCAATTATTGTGTCTTTACATTTGTGCGTGCGCATGCGAGTTTGTGTTGTAACTGTGAGTATTGCAGTAGGAGATGATTCTGTGTTGAACTACAGTAACTTAAAGTATATGCAGAAGTATTTGCATTAAGGTTTTGGAGTCGTGGAATAGTGTGTCACAGCCAAGCCCGAACCTCTGGTGCTTATAAATGAAGCTACCTCGGAAGTGAAAAAAGTTGCAGTTCCTTGAATGGCCACTTGAGGCTGACTCCAAAACCAAGTCACTTGCCATAGACCCCCAAGTTAAAATCCCCAATTTTAGAGCAGAAATAAACATGTTTACAGCCTGGTGCAAAAAAACAAACAAACAAACAAACAAGCCGGTTTTGGTTTCCCCTTTCATGACCACTGTATGCGTTAAAAAGTCTCGTACATCTCGTACTTTGTACGGAGGCTGATTGTGACCCATTCATCATAAATGCGGCCAATTCTTGAGCTCAGCGGCCAATTTTGCAGCGCAATGATCAGACGGCAACCAATTCTTGTATCAAAACACAAGAATGGCCCGCATATTTACATTTTTTTGGAAAGCCGCACTTCAGAGAGACAGAGGGAGAAAGGAAAAGACAAAAGCCACACACATGCGCATACACACAGAGGAGCGCGAGGTTGTCATGGACGTTTCTTTTTAACTACCCCCATAGACAAATCAATAAATATTCCAATAGTTCCAAGTCAATAATTACTCAATACAATAAATATCTCCATACCATATGTGCAATAACAACGTTGCGAGCGAGAAAATCAGCGCACATACAATACACACAATAATATTGCCCAGGAGTCACCCCACAGCGGTCAGTAGAAAGAGCGGTTGCCTGGTTCACCAAAAACTTCAAATTTGTCTAAATATTCAGTCGTCACAGTCGCCAAACAGTGTCTTTCATTTAGATACAGGCTTAACGTTTGGGTGTTGCTTGACCTACCTGCTCGGAATCACTGGACAGTGGTGTGACGAACGCCTCTCCCGCGTTGGCAACAGTCCCGCTTGTCATAATGGAGCACTGGATAAACGGCCCGGCCTTGCTGGCACCATGTTGTGGACAGCTGTGATGTGTTTGAGGTCCACTACCAAACTTCAGGAAAGTGATTTTTGTCTTACATTTTGATTCATGTGAATCCCACTTTTTTTTTCATTTTAGTAATTATATCTTCAGCCTCCATACCTTGGGGATACATATTTTTGGCCTCCATAAACTGCTGAAAATGCATCTCCAACAATCTGATTTGTGTTTCTCCGGTGGTAATTATTTTGCCAAATGTAAACCAATTATACAGTTTTTGGCCTCCTTAAATATTGATATTTATATATTTCCCAAGTTTGTGTCGAAACCTTTTTTCATGAGGCCGGTGAGTGACGATTTCAAATGACTTTGTGGTGCAGAGGCCGAAAATGGCAACCGGCAAAAAAGTATGGAGGCCAGGGCAGATGTGAGGCCGGTTTTATTCCAAAAAAAGTATGGAGGCCGGAAATTATTATTTTTTTGACACTATGTTATCATCATCAGTTTAACATATTTTAAGCCAGAAAGCTATGAATAATTAGGGCCGTGGTCACGTTGAGTGACACCTAGCAGGCCTGCAGGGGCTGCTAGCAGACTACATGCTGCGGACCAACCGTGTTTGTCCTTTCTCCGCATTTTATTCCAAATATCTGAGATAATATGACTTGCTGTTTGGTTAATTGTAGGGACGGACCATCTAAGAAGTCTGTGCTCCAGTATTTCCGTTGACTGAAATGTTAGTATTATTTCATTTGTATATTAGCACTGAAAGTGCCACAGTTGCTGAGGCAGTATGTCGGTCATATTTTGTTATACCCACCCCAACCCACCTGTTATGAAAACCACCATCCAGTCTGCGAAGATATGCGTTAATCAAACACCCCAGCCAAGTCAGCCTGTTAGCCTCAGCTTGTTTGGGGGGGGGGCGTGTTCATCCCAGCCAGGTAACTCCAGTCTTGCCCATGCTCCACGTCTTTACTCATTTATGAGTTGCCTGGGAGTTAGGCAGAGTTAAGCACTGCCAAGGTGGCGACATTTGTAGCTGCCCTATTTGAGCTTCAAAACTGCTCTTCAGAAAACCTATGGGTGACGTCACAGAGGGTTTGCCCAGTGTATATATACAGGCTATGGTCACAACTGCAGGTAAATGTGAATGACAAAACTTTTGGATGCTTTTGCTTTACCTTCACTTCAGTGTAAATAAGAGCAAAGGATGCTGCATTATCTAGCAAAAAGACAAAAAAAAGAGCATTCAGAGATGTCTACTTTTTTACCAAAGAATGTGAAAAATTGGAACTGTCACTGAGTTAGCTTTGGGATGTCGTTCATTCCAGGATGTGGTGACTTTTGAATTACCTTGGATGAGATGCTACAGAAGTATTTTTGTGACTTCCAGATGTTCTGTTATCTATAATTCCCAGCTGTGTTCTGAGAGGGTAAATGAGCTGGAACATTTCTGTCCAAGTTCTGTTATACTCATTGAACTCAGGGAGATGTAATTATTGCCTTTTTGAGTTCACATTACTAAGCAACCTACCCCTAAATAAACAATCAAAAAAATGTCCATGTTTTTTAAATTAGCCACTCCTCTAACCCGTCGAGCACCTCCTCCTGAGTGGCTCTGGTCCTACCCAGTCTCTGGGGTTTCTGCAATGTGAAGACAGGGTGAGGAATGTGTGAAGCATCCAAGGGAACATGAACTGCTATTTTCCCACAAGTATGAAACAAAAACAGGAGCTACACCTACGGAGTCTTTCGGAGGCAATCAGCTAGCGGGACGGCCGCTGTACAGTTGGGATTTGCACAGGCGCACAGGTTTGGGTGTTGATAAACTGTAGTCGTACAACTTTAAGATCTAAACTGGACCTGAGCAGGTTAGAAAGCTGCTGACGGGAGTAAAATCTGACGAGCAAAACTCGACGGAAAGCTAGCAAGGGGCTGCTGGATTGGCCCCATTTGGGAGCACTCCATCATTCCTGCTATTTCATTTTTTAACAGGCGTCTGTGGGGCGGCCTATTAATTGTTTGTTGGCCAAACCATCATTAAAGAAGGAGACTGCAGGGTGGCTTTTACAGAGATGTGAGCGAGTGCGCAGAGACGAAACAGGAGAGCGGATCACTGAAGAGGCCCCAAGAGGCCCTCGGAGAGACCCAGATGATTACCGCGCTGCTGTTGCCTCTGTAATTCTTCATACATTAAGACACAAGGTTGAAAGGAATTCCCAAACACAAAAACATAGCAAACTTCAGTGAGACTCTCTTGCCTGATCTAATTATCGCTGCCCCCATAATCGCTGTTATATTCATCATAGTGCTCAGTATTTATAGGGTCTGTTTTCATCATAGTAATAATGTCACTCTGGAATTTCCATGCAAAAAGAGAGAGAGAGAAAGAAAGAGAGGGGAGGGTGCATCATAGAGTACGTATACACAGTAAGCAGCAGGAGATAGACAGGACTGCTTCTTAGATATCATTGATTTTAAGGAGGCCACACAAACAAGAGTGAAAATGTTTTTCTTGGACTTTTCCTGCCTCTCCACTGTGGAGGCTGCAGCTGAACTGTGCTCAACTTACCCCTCACCTCTGATCCCTCTTTGGGTTTCTAACGAGACGGTGGAGCTGGCACTGAGTGTGTCTCACTTGCCTCAGAGCCGAGATGCCTCCAGAATGTTTCTCTATCTCGTTGCCCCCCTCTGCCTCAACTGTATTCCAAGGGATCCCACTGCCTCCGTTCTCTGCTCCTGCTACGTTGCTCCCACTATTTGGGTATATATTTAACACCCACATGTGAGGCCTGGTGAAAGTGCCTGGGGAATGGAAAGGAAAACAAGCGTGCCCTCTCTCTCGGCCTCTTTAGTACTGGCCTGCTATAAATACCTACGGGTGGCGCGCCAGTTCCAGCCCCAGTGGCATGGGAACCGCTCTCCCTCCTCCAGCCCATTGCTTAGCCGCTGAAGTCCAGTCTGGGAATGCTTCAGCGTGTGGGCCGGTTTCAAGGAGATGGCGGGTAGTTATGTGCAATGTACGAAGTGTGACGTGATCAGGCCTGATGGTCTTTTTGAGTTTCGTCCCAGGAGTGCCCGCGTTCCTCCTCGCTTTCTCCTTCCCCGTCGTTTCCCGTTTCAAAAGACTCGGTGTACGGCGCATTTATGCTGTTTTGCCTTATGAAGATTGCATGAATATGTGCTTTTCAAACGGTTAAAAAAGAGATTCCCTTTTCTTCGCCGCGGTGAAGTGTTTGTTATGTTACTCCCTCAAAAATTGATTTAGACTTTTCAAAGGTTTGTTCTTCACAGCGCTGTCTCCCTGTGTCGATGCACGACAGCCTCAGCTCATATTTTTTAGAGTTTGAGGTAATAGTTTTAAACTGACAGACTAAACATCTCTCTCCCTGGATGTTCCACTTCTCCAGAGTAAATTGTTTTAGAGGCACAAACACACACAAACTGGGTGACTGCCTTACTCAAATGATTATTATTTTTTTGGTTTGTGCGGGTTCAGGAGTATTTCCTGGGTTGTAATTTAAAAAACACGGCCATCGGGCCACTTAGGACACATTCTTACTTTTTGTACTGTTTCACAATTAAAAATATAAGGTTAGCCAATTAATTTTCACAAGCAAAGCTCAGTGGCACTCTAAAAATGAAATGTTGTATTTACTTAATCTGGTCAACCAGGCTCACATAACTGTTGCGAAACATAATATGCAATTAATTGTAACAATTTGTTACAATTTGCTTTTCCCATTTAAACAACCAAGTTCTGTGGAACTGGTTGACATAACTAGATTAAGTAAATATAACATTTAATTTTTTTTAGAGTGTACATTTTGTTGAGAGTCACAATTGACGTTTTCAGTTACAATCAATAAATATCTTAATTTGTAGAAACACCTGTTCAATATTTAGTTAAGAACCTGTGATATTTTATCTCTTTTAACACAGGGAGTCTACAGATTAAATGTCCTTCCTGTTCCCGTTTTCTCCTCACACCTCTTCACATTCTCCCATTTTAACACTCTCCTTTCCTCTCTCCCACTTCAACAAGGCTCACTTGTTATTTTTTCGTACAAGGTCCTGTAATTAAGTTTGACATAAGAGCAGGGATTAAACATGCGGTTGAGGAGGAAGAGAAAAGAGCTCTGTTACAATCTCAAGGCCAGCTGCAAAATGGAACCAGATTGCGACACTTGGATTGGGAAAGTTTGGGAAAGGTGCCGAGACTGGAGCTGTGTTCTACCGACAACTGGATCCGAGTGCTTTTCCAGCTTTCCAGCAGCCAAGACGGCCGACACGCCAGCCAAAAAAGCTAATATTAAAAAAATCCTTAAGCAGAAAACTAACACTCAGTCCAATTCAGAACCATTTTTTTTTCAGGAAAAAACACTCTCACCTCCTGCAGCTAAAATTGAACTGTTATCTATCCAAACAGATGACCTGCAACAGCGTGTGCTGCCAAAATAATACTAGAAAGCAACATGCTTCCTAGTTTAACTGTACAAGTAACATTTATGAGTTTTCCTCATGAAGATACAACTAATCAATCAGTCAGTTTGCTCATAAAGTATCAAATATAAAAGGACTGGAATTTTAGTTCAATATTTTTCAGTAGTGGACACAGTTGAGCTGAGCAGCACAATCTATGCACGATCCAGAACATAGGTGCCTGAGTGTTGAGGACCCCAGTGGCTGGAGAAGGCCAAAGGGATGCCCACGCTTCACCTGGCTGCCGCAGATAGATAGTTAGTTTAGAGATGTGGGGATGGACCAGTTGCCTGCCTGGGTGGTTGCCATCCAGGATCCAAGGCGACATGGTGTCATGGATGCGGTGAAGTGCGGCACCAGCGCATGCTCCCAGACTTGACTTGGCTTGTGCCCACCACTGAATTTTTTTTACATTCGCCTGCCCCCAGTTACTCGGGGTCACCATAGCAGTAGAGATCCATATTTCATTTGGCGCCAGTTTTCCATCGGATGCCCTTACTGATACAGCTCCAGTCCTGCATGGAGAAACGTGTGCAGTTCCTGATGTTCCTAAGTAGTGTCCCAGCCAAGTACTCATCGGGACCTACTCTGCTTAACTTCTGATGAGATCAGGTTTGGCCTGCACTAGCAACTAAGTTCAGAAATAATCCATTTTTTAGATGTTTACAGGTGACCAAATTGTTGTCATTAGTGAAGACAATAACAGCCACCTGTAAAATGATGTTACGCATGAAAATTGAGTGAAAGTCTGACCCGTGCAGCAGGAAAACCCATTTGTTCCGATCACTCTATCACTGGCACCAAATATAGAAATATAGGCTAAGATCAGCCCCCAGTGCGCCGAGCGTGTCGATAGGATTTTCTTCTGTTCTGAACTACGAGAGGCCTCACACGGAACTTTGCATTCTCAAATAACTCTGGCAAAACGCTTTAATCTTAATGAGTCTGAACAGCAAATCTCTCATCTGCAGCAAAAAGGATTAGGAATGCAGAAAAAAAGAGAGAGAGACTGCCGTTCCACTTTGATGAATTGTGTTTAGAAAATCCCTGGGCATGAAGTTCTCCCAATGAACAAAGCGTTAGGCTCCAACGGATGCTTTTAAACAACACAACTTATCGGAGAAAAACAGAACATGCATTTAAGTGAAAATACAAAAGCGGAGCTGATTCGACTCCTCTGCAAATGATAAAAGTAACTAACTCCTTTTCTCAATCCACTTAGCTGCTTTTGGAATCAAAGCAGCAGTAGCTTTGCACAAATTACGCGTATTGTGTTTTCAGCGCCTCATCAGTGGTGTGCCGATTCATTTCGCCCGACGCCTTCTGCTTTTGTTGAACGTAAATAAATGAATTTATAATTTTCTTTGCCTCTTGGTAGGAGCAGCTGAAGCGGATGATACACAGTGATGAAGAAGAGAGCTGATGAACGCAGACACTTATATGTCCAGAGGTGTTGCTTCCGAAACCACAACCCCATTTCCCAGTGTGTGTTTGCTAAAAGACGCCTTTAAGTTAGTTAAGCATGCAATTATGCAGAGGTGTTTATTTGTTTTTGATTAATACATTATTGATCATATGTTAATGTAATCCAAATCAAAGCAGTTCAGCATTTACTTGATTAATTATTACTCGGTGGTGTAATTTCCCCAAACACTCCGTCTGAGTGCTCGGGGTTGGTGCAGGAAGCCTCTGGCTAGTTCAGACTGCTCAAACTACAAAGAGCTTCACTGCTCTGGGACCTGCTCTCGGTTCCTCCTTTCTAACCCCCCACCCACCCTCTCCAAATGCCCCCAGGCCTCAGAAAACTACTCTGGCTGATTTTCGCTGTGTTTATTTTACCTTTCCTTCCGAATCAACGCTCCTCTTTGTTTCCCATCGTGGACATACTGCTGTTAAACCTGATATCTTACTTCAACTTAAATGGTCTGAGGGAACAGATTGCCTTCAATTATTCAACTCAAATAATTGTGTAAAATTAGCTTGATTGATTTCTGTTAAAGTAACTCACACTAATAATGTAATAACTTTAAGTATTTTGCATTCATTAATAATATTCCTGAAATAATCTGAACTATTTAAAATTAAATTTTCCTGCATTAAGGAACACTATTGTAAATGTATCTATTCCTCACTTAAATATGGGGTTAGTGTGTGTGTGTGTGTGTGTGTGTGTGTGTGTGTGTTTAAATGTCTAAAAGTTTATATTTTTATAGCCAGATGT
>OMMV01049805.1:3653-16709 GCA_900302635.1 Chatrabus melanurus | reverse complement strand
TATATATTGCTGTTTTTGTAATTTTATTATATTCAACTAACTATTTACAAAACTGACCAGCTTGTGTGGAACAAAAGTCACCCGATTTGTCACTAGTTGCCAGATAGGATTTTTAGTCGCTGAGGAAGGTCAAAAAGGTTGGTAAATCGGTGACTAGTCAATATTCTGAAGGTCCATTGGTCCGAAAATTGTTAAAAATGGTTATAAGCCTAACCTGTTAAAATGGTTATAAGCCTAACCTGTTAAAATGGTTATAAGCCTAACCTGTTAAAATGGTTATAAGCCTAACCTTTAAATGCTTTTTATATCATTCTATGGGCCTGTGGCACTAAAATCTATTGAAATGACAAAGGCCAAATTTTTGGACCAATGGACCTTCGGATTAATGACTACAAAGTCGCTAAATTGGCAACACTGGTTGGGGCTTGGGATAGACATGCCAACCAAGACCCGTCCTCTCAAAAGAGAGAAGGTGCATCGTCAGTAGCAGTTCTTTTCAATGTTAAGCAACAGGTACAAAAAACAGGCTGATTCTTTGCGACTTGAAAATGTTTATTAAGATGCATCACCCAAATTGTCTTTGGGATTTTGATTGTTGATTTGTTGTTGTAACTCAAAAAGGCAGCTTGTGACCTATATTAACTTAATATGGCCTCTTTACAAATTCGTTTTGCTTCTGATCTGATAATTATTGAAATGAGTGTGCAGCAGAAATGATGATTAAAAACAGTTCTGTTTAAAAGCATTTCATTCGTAATTTGTTTTGATGAGATATAAAAATATATATAAACAATTTTTAAAAAGTCCAGTGTTAGAACTGGGTTATACTTTCACAACAGAAGAATGTCATTAAAATTCAGAGACAAGCAATTACAGTTTTCACAGATTCCCAAAAACACAAGACACACAAATATTTACACGCTTGAGTACATTTTGTTCCTGAAGATGAAACTATCACAGAAATGGCTTTGTATTACAGATAAATCATTCATTTTACATCTGTTATGTTTTTACGGTACTTTATCATCAGTAAGAAAAAAGAAAAAGAAAAAAAAGAATGCAATTTTCCTGCCAAGCACTGCAAAAGCTAAAATTACAGCCAAACCCGTCCGATATCACACTGAAACCAGGTATCAGATGCCGAAAGGAGTGAAAATAAGCCAAAGCTCCGTGCGACTTTGGCAGTTTGTAGTCGTTCCTTCATGTTATACAACCAGAGTCACACAGAACAGTAAGAGGACGAGTGGAACTGGCCTTTGCACAGCTTATTGTGCAATAACTTTGTGACGAGTGAAAGTAAAAGTTTCAGCTCTGCCCCTGCGGGGAATATCTGAGTGTTTAGTTAGAGGATGTGAAGTCAACGTGGGCTGAGCAATCAGAATTTTCAGACGATGACTGCTCAGCTGATAATATTCCCATTGAAGCTGAACACGATCGAGCACCTTCGGAGCAAAATCTCGCACATTTTTCAATTCAATTCAATTTATTTATATAGCACCAAATCACAACATAGTCGCCCCAAGGTGCTTCACAAGGGTAAGGTCTAACCTTACAAACCCCGTTGAGCAAGCACAATGGCAACAGTGGTAAGGAAAAACTCCCTGGATGTTTTATGAGTACAGGAAGAAACCTCAAGCAGTCCAGACTCAGAGGGGGGACCATCTGCTATGGCTACCCTACTATAACAACAAATGAATAAGACAAAGCACAACAAGAATTTTAAACGTGCACAGAAAGCAGGCAGTGTCCCAACTGCCACAAGGTCCAGCCCTCCTCTGTGCACTCGAATCCATGGGATACTGCCAAGACGCCGTTGATGGGTCCAAACTCAGGTTTGCTACATTTTTTTGATACATTTACATTAATGCTCATTGCTATTATGTTGTCTGAAATGCGAAAGCGGTCAAATGTAATAGGCACAGAAGGAATCGATGCACGCTCACATAGCAACGACCCACAGCAACGTGCTGAAGAAAAAAAAAAAATCCGCCATTGCACTCATTTGGACTAACACAAACGATAGTTTGGCGAGTAATTCACATTTTTGGTTCATTACGCCACGATGGTGCATAATCCAACCACGATTTGATGAAAGGCACAAACCCGAGCTATTTTGAGTTGCATAAGTGACATGTTAGTCTTGTGTGAAGTGTCGAGTGAATGCAGGTTGCATCCATTGGAGTCCACCAATCGCAGGTTAGCGATGAATACACTGGGAGAAAGTCTAAAATTTTGTTTGCATCAAGTTCGTTGTGGTATGGATACTGGATTGTGGTTTTTCTTCAAACTAACAGATAAAACTAACTGCACCAATATTGTGTTTACACTGTAATGTATTTCCAAACACATATACATATATATATTATGGTCATTATTAGAATTTACATTCATTTTTCCAGATTAAAATGTTAAAGCTTACCCAGTGTTTCCATGAGATGGGTAAAATATCCCCAAAATTGATACTGGACCATTGTGTGGGATCACTTGTCCATTGATCTGCCGGAAGGCAAAATGGACAGTTTTGTGCACAGACAAAATTGTGCACAGTTTCTCATGATGATGCTCCGGAGCCCTTCTGTCGAGGGTCTCCACATATTCATAGGACATTTGCTGTTGGAGCAAACGACAGCAAATCACAAAAACAACAGACACTCGCAAGCCAACTCTAGGCAATCAAATATGGCAGAGATTACTCACTGGAAGTGGCAGGCGTCTGCCTGTGCCTATAGGGCATATAGAGAACACATACTGCCACCAAGGTCCAAAAGACCCCTTTAAAAAAAACTAGAAGAGGCACTCAGTGCAACTCCCACGCTTTGTATGTCCGACACCAAGTCACGCAAAGTATCTTTGTGGTTCAGCGTTACTGTAATATACAGTTCTGTATGGCCTTGACATTTGATTGGTTCTGTCCAAACTAGAACCACTTTATCCTTGACTAGCACACAACCCTTCCACCATGTTTAATCCATACCGTGTCTGACCTTTTAAGGTCAACCCAAAGTCAAAGGTCATGCGACCAATTGAAAGGTGACACGTGATTTCATATTCGTGTCTAATCATATCCATATGCGTGTCTTTATGCGATCACTCCGTACAGCCATTCTCAATATCCCATATATACAAGCAATTAGCCAAAAGTTTGACCTTGGCCTATGACCTTGACTTTTAACCAATTTTTTTCCCCAAAATCAAATCACATTGTCCTTGGCTGACCCTCAAGTGTTCCATCAAGTTTGATTCAAATTGGAATTATTTTGTTCACACATGAATGGATGGACACACAGGGCCGAAAACAAGAAAGTGCAGGAGTTTAAAAAAAAAAACCAAAAAACAAATGAAAAAGTCTGCTCTGTCTCGTTATGCAAAAATCTCCAGATATTTATTCCTGGGGAAGCAAGATGTCCTATGAGAAGGCACACCACCTGCCTTTCTTTCTCCAAAGATATAAGAGGCAAATCAGAGATAATGGTAATGATGACGCACTTTGCTTCAATCTAAGTTTCTGTGTTAATGAAATCACAGCTGATGCATCTGGTACATTAAATCACAGGGATACAGGTCATTTATGCTTATATATACGGATGATGGTAAAAGAAACTGAAAAAAGTACAATAATATGACAAACTGGACTTTAGCAAAGAAGGAAGTGTTACATTTCGGAGGCTGCCAGGAAATGGGTATGTTCATGTTGCATGTAGTAATTCCTACAGAGAGAGAGAGAGAGAGAGAGAATTAACTGTTTGAATAGCTGCCTGTACGGAACTAAAGGTAACCGGCTCCATTCTATTCTCAGACAATAGATTGTACTTACCTCAGACGTTGCCGTCTTGATGTATTTTGTCCTCATGTTGCTGATCTGCAAAAATATAGACATGCCAAAGCTTGTATAAGTCTAACTGATGAGTAACGGCAATAAACTTCTCAGTACAGTTGTGTACTGGCAGAAACTATGAATCAAATAAAAGCAAGTTTACCTTCGTCATCATTTGCAGGAATTGCTCGATGGTCATCTGTAACAAATTAAACATTACACTCGTGCTCAAAATGGGTGTGTTGGAAAACCATCACCGTGTGTGGGAACTGGAAATCACACAACTGTACACAGATTCCCACATGACCCAGATGTGAAACGGCATCCAAAAATCGTTAAACCATGACTAACGATCACGAAGACCCTAAAAACACTGTACCCAGAGGACATGTTTGTCAGAGGAAACAAAGCAGTCCAACTAAAGTAACTAATCATTCACAGCAAATAGTTATAGTGTTGCAACCGCTATTGTAACAACTGTTAGTATTGTAACACTGTATTAGCCCGAAAATAAGATGGCCCTGATTATAAGACAACTTCCACTTTTCAAGACACATTTTTGGGAAAAATATTTTCTGAAGACCAAATCTTGTTTTTGAAAAAGAAAATGCTTTTATTTGAAAATAAGGCTAATAAAAGCACATTGAGAGAAAAAACAGGGTAGATTGCATAAAGTAGTAGTACAATAAATAATAAACCGTGTAAACCAGCCAACCTTGGCTCCTCAGATCATGCCAGTCAATTCTCCATTGAACTTTCTGCACTATTGCTGTGTGCTTGGACCCTAACGAGTTGTTGTTAGTAATGAGGGTCTGCAGAGTTCTGAGGATGACAAAGGTGGAAATACACAGTGCACGACGTGGTGTGATTCTACTGCTCTCTTTATTAACAGAAAAATCTCTCCTGATGTAGTTTGAGCAGAGAAAATAATGTTCGTTGAAACAAAATTATGGGGTGGGTCTCCTGGGAAAACTGTAAATAATGGTCAAAAATTGTGATTTATTGTGTTATTTGTGAACGTTTTATGCTGGTTCTTTTGGTGATCATGTTAAAGTTCACCCCATCTCATCCAATCCACATCTAATCCAGCTCATGTTGTTTTTATTTCCCTTTTACTTCCTTGTTTTTAACCTGTAGCACTTTGAAATCTTTTGATGAAAAGGGCATTACAAATAAAATGTATTATTAATATTATTATTATTATCTCAGCTTCTATCTCTCTCTAGTTCTTTATCCCCTTGACTGGTTCCACCATGGCTGTGCTAACACAGCAATTGCGCCTAGCCACATGCCAAAACCATTCCAGTCTCATTTCCTGCTTTTTTGTGGTAATGTTTATAATGTCATATAATGTTTCCCATCTTCGTGATATCTTCACTTCTCTAATTTTCTGTCAATGAGACCAACGCTATCCACCGTAGCATCCGTATTTCGGTTCCTCCCAGTAGCCGTTTGTCCTCATTCTCTTTTCCATACAGCAGGACGGGACTAATGACTGTTTTGTACAGCTGAACATTTAGCCTGACCGGTGTTATCTCCTTCCACTTCATCCATCCCACCTTGACTTTCACCTCAACCTCCAAGCTGCAGCCCCCTGCATCTTTACCACTGATCCTAAATATTTGAAGCGAGACACTTTTGACCTCGTCTGTCCTGTATTCTGATATCTTTGTGTTCTGCACCCAGTGCATGACCTCCGTATTGTTGGCCTACACTCTCACTCCCTTCTTCTCCAGGCAGGTTTGCCATTGTAGCACTCTTTGCTGAAGTTCTTCTTCAGAGTTGGCTGTTGTTGGCTGTCGTCTGCATAGAACATCAGCCATGGCTGTCCTTTTTTAAATTTCTGAGGTAACTGCATCAATGTCACAAAAAGAAACGGACTGACGCAAGAAACATGATGGACCTCAACGGCTGGCCTCGAGCTCCTCAGTGTTCCCTGCACGACACCTGTTGTTGTTGCATCATCGTGCATTGCTTTTACAAGTCCAATGAGTTTCTCTGTCATCCAGTTCTTTCTCTAGCTCCAGTTAATTACTGGTAGCTTTCTTGGCACATGGTCTAAAGCTTTCTCCAAATCCACAAATGCCCAAAGAGTCCGTCTATATATTCTTTGTCAGATAACCATAATTAATCTAATAATTCTTACATTATAATAAATTATATCATGTTGATAATAATAAAAACTGAATTATATAATAATATAATATATATATATATAAATATAAATGAATAATTATTGCTACAGTAATAGTTATTATAACAGTGGTTGAGTTTGCCGTGCATTTGCACCTGCTGTTGTAATAATTGTGTGTTCATTATCTGACTATGAATCTGTAAATAAACTCTTAACCCATTTATTCCAGTTAAAGGTCATTGGGGGGCTGGAGCTTATCCCAGAGGTCACTGGGTGAGAGGTGCACCCTGGACAGGCAACTCGTCTATCGCAGTACAGAAAATATGGTACTAACATTTATTACAATAGTGGTTGCAGTTATATTTGGTGGAAAGAACTCTGCTCTTTGAGGTACTCTGCTCTGAGTGAGCAGAGTAACAAGAATGAACAAATTAATGCAAATTCAGACAATGAAACAGCTGAGGCAGGTCACCTGCAACTTGAGCGCTCCGTCTGAACTGATGCATCAACTTAAATTTAATTTGGTGACCCCTTAGCGAATGAGAGCAAACTGTTTGGAAAGTGATCAACAAGTTCTTCAACCAGATTTGTGATCCAAGTGTCAAAACCCGCAGGAGCACAAGTTTCGACATGTTTGGAATGAGATGTGAAACAAGCCTGCGGTGAGTGAGCGTGTTTCATGTCGCATTATGTGCTCTTCTGGTTTTAGTCAGGTGACGCCAGCATAAAGATATTAAACGCCGCTCCTAAGGCCAGACGGCCGCAGAAACCCTTCAGTGTTTTAGTGCAGAATTAAAGAGCAGAGAGCCGGAAACTGTTTCATCCAAACCCATGAAAGATCAAGTTAATGTTTTCTTGTTATGAACAAGAAGAAGAAGAGGTGACAGTATCTGAAGACGTACCCATAAGAGGTGCCATGGAGTGCCTCCTGGCACCTGCCGAGAAAAATGACAAGCTGACATTAAGCGCGGGCTCACTCTGGACGAGACGCCAAACTGTGCAAACATGTTCCCCACATACACGAGTGGGTAACAGCTACACTGCTTAAACAGCCTCAGCGATAACAGCAGACATTTCCTCATCGTGAACAACACGTCTGCCTATCAGGCACATAAAATAAATCAACACACACAGCTGCAGTCTTCTCCACCCCCACACACACACATTGTTGGGATTTTTACTTTCACAACTGTTACAGTAGCGCTTCAGGCAGTACTGAAATCCCACAGTAAATCAATACATTAAATACAATGAGTGATTCTCACAAACTGTGTCACAGTAACATAAAAATAAAATCAACCTAATCTGGCAGATTTTTTTTTTTTTTAACTCTACTGGCTAAAATAGAATGTGAACTTTTATTTATTTATTTTTGATTGAAGTTACATAGGAAAACAATTTAATTCAATTTTATTCCAATTTCATACAAGCATGATCCAGAATAATTCTCATTACCGATACGGCGAATGGAGAAAGCAGACGTTAACGAGAATTCACCGGGATACCTTGTTTAATAATTGTAAAAATTATATTAAAAGTGTAAAAAAAAAAAAAACATTTAACCCTATAGTGCACTTCGCCCTCTTTATAGGAAATATCATAACTAATTATAATAAAGTTTTTTGTTGGTAAAATATGACGAGGACATGCTTCATGAGAATCACCCGGATACATTATAATGTCAAACCATCTGAGTAATGTGGTTTTAAATCAGGAAAACAATATGTGCATAAACATATACATAGACATATGTATATAATCGTGCTTTAAAGTAGGGCTTGGTTTAAAAAAAACAAAAAAACAATTCAAATCGATCTTCCTTTGAACGATTCAATATTGATTCATAAAAATATGAGATTGAGACTGTTGTGTCTTTGCCCGTGGATGTGTGACGCTTTAACCCCCGACCAACCTCTGGTTCTCATGCAACGTGATCTCGCCCGCCTCAGTTGAATACAAAACATGGCGGAAAACGCTCCACTGACGTCACCGCCGGGACTTCGGGCAGATGTCAGGTTACAATTTGGATTTAAAAAAAAAAAAAAAAAACACGACAACAGAAGATTTGGACAAAAGCAAACTAGAGGTAAAATAAGTATGATGTGCAAAATGGAGGTAAAATATCGCATCAGTACCACAAATCTTCTGAACCGTTTAATAGCTAACACTATTGATGAGCGATCTGCACAAACGTCCGATCCAAAACAAAACACACTGGAGAAAGCGCCATCCAAAGCGTAAAAAAACCCCAAAAACAAACAACCCATCAGAGATGGGAGCATCCCCCCGCCTCCTTTGTTCTGGACCAATGGGAAGCTGAAAATAAATGAGTGACTTTGCGCTATACAGCAAACGAAGTCCAGAAGTCTGGATCCAGAAATCCAGGAAAATTAGAAAAAAAAATTTTTTCCCCCACAAATGTCAAACTCGGTTCAGGATAAACCCAGACCTGCCAAGTTTGACAAAGCACGGCCAATGAGAACTTGAAAAAAAAACGCCGGAAGCCCGGACAGGTATCGGAACGACAATATCCCCCTTCCCGCTAAGGTGGAGGCGGGTCTAAAAACGAATCTGTTGCAGCTTTTACAAGGATTAATGCCGGTACAGTGTTGTTGAACATGAAGGCTTCTGAAGCCTCGTTAACACACTTGAACCACGCTATGTTACACCGACACACAAACATTTGAGTGAAGTGGAACTTTGGGGTCACATGTGAACATTCATATTTATTAATTTTTTTTTAAATAATGCACCACAATAGAGGGTTCCTTGTACAATTTACAAGCATTCGTTCTTGGAGATCCTCTCACATCAAAATAGGTGTGACTATAAGTGAAAAATCCTTCACTGAATTGATATTGAATCAAAACGGGAGCTTGTGAATCAGAATGGAATCGATTTCAGGAAATCAGCCCAACTTTAAAGCATTCTGTTTGTAGAAAAAGCCGATATAAACCAAAAATGATCAAAATCCCAACCGTTTCTTGCTTACATGTGTGATGTAATTCCAAACTGCATTGTGTTTATACTTACTATTAGCGCGCCTTCGATAAAGCAGCAGAATTAATATCAGCAGTCCCACAATAATGGAGCCGATGACCACCATTGGAGCAATCATTTTGGGGTTGGCATTCCAGTCCTTGTCTCCTCCCAGTCCTGTCAAATTAAACGATGGAGGTTAAATGCTTTTTGACACAGTTTGTTTTCGACCAAGCGCATCTCTCCAGTCATCAGCAGGACGTGTAAAAGATGTCGCTTCACTTCTGCCAGTTAAAACGCAGCAGAAAGAGTCGACATTTAAGGCGCGATCTCACCATAACTTTTACCCCAGCGTTTGGCGAACGCAGGGCAAAGTGGCCGAACATCAGCGCCACACAGACTGTGGGTTCATACGTCATAATCAATCAATGTTTCTGAGGGCGGCGAAAACACGGGGCCTCGTTTTTCCAAACGTTTGCTCCCGAACCTGCAGGCGCATTCTCAAAAAGCGACCCAGCTGTCCAGCTTAAGGGGAAGGTCACATGACCAGTTTCAACAGAGCACGACAAACCCTGACAGACAAAACAGCACAAAGCTTTAGTGTGTTTGCGCGCATCAACACGAACAGCACAGTACTATTTAAATAACAACACATAAGCTGAGGAAACAGGTTTTGCAAGTGAAATTTTACATGACAAAGGAACATCAGGCTGTTGTGTCTAAAAATCAGAGGGGAGGCAGGACTATGCCCCACCCACAAAACTGTCAGCAAACTGTTCTCACAAAAACAGTGCCTGGGATTATGGTGTAATGTTAACTCCAACACTAGTCTGTTTTTTTTTTTTGGTCTCGGCCTTGGTCTTGGTCTCGATCTGATCAGGTCTTGGTCTTGACTTGGTCTGTCTTGGCCTTGGTCTTGGTCTCGATACCCTCCGGTCTTGGTAGTGTCTTGGTCTCGGTTTAGGCGGTCTCGACTACAAGTCTAATGCATTGTCAAGACGCTCACGAAAGCACTTGTAGAAAACCTTCTGAACTCTTAAGATCAGTCGTCGTCAGGAAATGAAGCCCAGGTCAGATCTTGGCGCTGTGGCTTCTATGATTTCAAAAAGACTCAACCGCAGGTAACTACAGAGAGAATTCTTGTCTTATCAGCATGACTTGAACTCAGTCTGATAAGACAGCCATGTTGACTTTTATTCATATGAGGAAGCTGGTTTTGGTTCACATGTAGAGACAAGCTGCAGTCTGTACAATGATGTTTTCTTTAGCCAGATAATCTAGATAGTAAGACCAGCATCACTTCTGAGCCAAGATTCTTATGTAGCTTTGTGCAGTCAAAAGATTTCTGTGTCGCTGCTCTTATGCAATGACAGACATTTTATTTTTTGCATCTCCCCACATTTGCAACAATAACTTTTGTGGACAGTCGTTTGCACGGCACAGGCAAGAAATTAATACAATTTTTTTTCAAGTCCCCCCCCCAAGTGCATGTGAAAGTCAGCATGTCTTAAAAGCTACCAAACACAGTGATGAAGAAGCACGTACCTGAACTCGTCGGCGGTATCTCAAACGTTGCTTCGCCCTCTTTGGAGCCGCTGGCACCGTAGAGCAAGCAGGTGAACTTGGAGAAGACGGATCCGGGCAGCAGCGTCAGCTTACTGGAGAGGTTGTACAAACCCGCGGCGGTCGGCGTCGCCTCCATTTCGGCGCTTTTTGTCCAGTCAAAGTTGTCGACATCAAACCAGCGAAGCTCACCTTTTGGGTAGCCGCCGTTGGAGCTACAGACCAAAGCGGCTTCTGCATTCGGACTGATCGTCTCCGGAATGGACCTTATAGTTGGTTTGCTGTATTCAGCTGCAAAAAAACAAACAAACAACAAAACAAAACAAAAAAATATATACATACATAAATGATAAATGATAAACTGCACTGTGATTTCAGACACAAAAGACCAAGGATGCGTTTGAATGTGCTGAGGTGATTTATTTCTGGATTGGACATTTATAGTGAAAACAAAAGTCACAGCAAAGAGAAAGTTAGCAGCGTCTCAAGGGGAATACCGATCTGACGGACCAGGAAAGTACCCTTACTTCACTGTTTACTCATGCTTGGCAAAGAATGTGCACGTCATCATTAACGCGATTTAGTGCTGCGTCTCACCTCTGACACTGAGGCTAACCGTGTTTTTGTCATCGCCTCTCTCCGTCACCGCCACACACTCGTAAACGCCGCCGTGCGCCACGCCGGTGTTGGTGATGAGCAGCGATATGTTCATGTTTGAGGGACTCCACGAAGGTTCTGCGAACTGAAAGCCTGGCTGCGGCTCGACTTTGCCTTTATGAAAAAACAGCCGGGGAGCATTCGTCTCGTCCATTTTCCTCCAAGTGACCAGTTGGATGTCTGTATCCGTTGCACCCTGTGTGGCTCGGACGATGCACTGCAGCGTCGACTGTTGGCCGTAATGTCCTACGGCGTTAGGTTTACAATCCACTTTAACAAATGCTGTGAATTGGGCAGGGGTTCAGGGGGTCACAGGTTATATTATTACACTTTTCCCCACAGACAATTCCTCAGGAAAAACAATCTGTATATAACTTACCGTCTCCGGCACTGGCCAAAACGGCAGTCATAAACAGCTGGATACCAACGTAGGCCATGTTGATGTATCTGAAATGAGAGTTTAAATAATTATTAATATGGGGGTAATTAGAATTCATGCACATCTTAAAAGTCACAGGAGAAGCTCACTCAGTTCCACAACATTCACTTTTTTATTTTTTTTAATTTTTCTTTTTAAAAGGTGTGTCAGCCTGATTTTTTGTGTCCAGTGGTGCATTTACATACATTTGGATACCTAATGGAAAGCAGGTATATGCAAACTTTTGTGCAAAATCGATATTTAAAGCTACAGTGTGTAGGATTTAGTGTCATCTAGTGGTGAGGTTGCAGATTGCATTATGCCGTCGCCGGCCACGGTTTCGTTTCGTTCATGTTTTCGCGTCCTTGCCGATGGGGATTCGTGCTCCCTTGCCCTCTCTTGTGATAAGTAATATGTATGATCCTCCATTTCACAAAAATGACGGTTCTCAAACTTGTCAGCCTGCACGAGCAACCAGTAGACAGTGTGTAGGAGAGCAACCACTGATGCTTCTTTTTTCCTTCAGTCTTCCAGCCACGCTGCAAAATGCTAAAGACAGAGTTAAGGGCCTTTCACAGCGAATGCGAACTTTACGTCATTTCGCGCTTACGGACGCGCAGAATGCACAGCGGCTCGCCGCTGAGGAGGCGGAGTTTTCTACGTCACCGTCTTTCTGTTCTGGCTGCTACAGTCACCATATTTGTTAAGATGCTGAAAAATAACCAGCTTCTGCAGTTTGTCGTCTTCCGTGTTGGGCTGGACGCCTCGTTTCTATTGGCCGCGTGAATACACGTACGAGCGCACCGCGGTCAAAGTTAAATTTGGTTGAACTTTGACCGCGGTGCGCTGACGCCGAGTGGCGGTGGGTGTGTCCAGCTGAGGGGCGCACAGCGACGGCATTTGCTGTTTTGCTCGGTTACGCCTATCTGCGCCGACCTGTCCAATGAGAACAATGGGTTTCAGAGCGGTGCACGCCGCTTTGACGTACAGTTCGCGTTCGGTGTGAAAGGCCCTTAAGTATGCCCCTTTCGGTCTACTGTATCAACATGGTGGTGCAACATGGTGGCGTCCATGAGGGGGCCCGCTGTCATGTACAGTACTGTGCAAAGGTTTTAGGCATATTAAATGAGTTTAACTGTTTTTTAATTAAGAGAAGCTGTTAAATAGTTCATATTTATGAATAAATATGTAAAATGTCTGACTACATCTCACCTTTAAAAATAATTTCTTTTAGGTGATAAAATTAATTTCTTTGAGGGTGTCTTCAAATGTGTTAATTCAGGGATTTAAAAATTTTTTTTTTATTATTGATTGATAATCAGCAACTGTCTTTGTGTTGTCAAGTACTCGGCAGTACAGCCACAAGGAAATCAAATTTTTTTGTTTTTGCTTCTTTTTAAAATGAGGTTTGTAAATTAGTAATTGATTACTTTAATGAAAAAGAAAACATAATAATGTCATATTTTATTTATGTTGCATTTTGGGGGGGGG
>OMMV01049782.1:9110-19569 GCA_900302635.1 Chatrabus melanurus | reverse complement strand
CATTCTTCCTACAAGCATGTCTTACGGTGTGCAACAGTATGGGGACATCATTGTTGCATTTTTTTTTTCAAAATTCTCCACACATTCTCTATTGGGGACAGGTCAGGACTGCAGGCAGGCCAGTCCAGTACCCGTACCCTCTTGCAGAATGTGGTTTTGCATTGTCTTGTTAAAAAAATGCATGTATGTCCCTGGAAAAGATATCTTGAAGGCAGCATATGTTGCTCTAAAATCTGATTGTACTTTTCAGCATTAATGCTGCCATCACAGAAGTGTAAATTACCTCTGCCAAGGGCACTGACACAACCCCATACCATGACAGACCCTGGCTTTTGGACTTGCTGCTAATAACAGTCTGGATGGTCCTTTTCATCTTTGATCTGGAATACTGATTCATCTGACCACAATGTTTCCACTGTGAGATGGTCCAACCCAGATGCCTCTGAGCCCCATCAGTTGACGCCGCTTCTGGACAAGGTTAACATAAGGCTTCTTTTTTTGCACAATAAAGTTTTAAGCGGCATTTGTGAATGTAACTCCATATTGTAGTGCTTGACAAAGGTTTTCCCAAAGTAATCCCTTGCCCATGTGGTTATATCAGCTATTGATGAATGACGGTTCATGATGCAGTGCCGTCTGACAGATCGGAGATCATGGGTGTTCAGCTTAGGCTTGCACCCTTGCCCTTTATGCACTGAAATTCCTCCAGATTCCTTAAATCGTTTAATGATTCAAGGAATGCACTGTATAGGAAGAAATATGCAAATCCCTTCCAATTTTTCTTTGAGGAACATTGTTTTTAAACATTTCTATAATTTTTTCTCACATTTGTTGACAAACTGGAGATTCTCTGCCCATCTTTGCTCCTCAAAGACTCAGCCTTTCATGGATACTGCTTTTGTACCAAATCATGATTACAATCACCTGTTGACATCACCTGTTTGAAATAACATCATAATTGAATTTTTTTTTACCTCATTACTAGCCCTAAATTGCCCCATCCCAACTTTTTTGGAATGTGTTGCAGGCCTAAAATGCAGGAATGGATTTATATTAACAAATTAACTGAAGTTGACCACACAAAGAAGTGTAAATGAAATATTAATGAAATATATTGTCTGCAATGAAATAGAAGTCAAAGTAAATGTAAATTAAAGTAAATGTAAGAATCACTTTTTTTTTTAAATTTGCATTTTCTATACCGTTCCAACTTTTTTCTGATTTGGGGTTGTAAATAGTAAGTTGAATCGCAACATGGACAACAAAAAACATGGATTTTGGCATTTTGGAGATTTTTGGAATTTTTCATCCATAGTGAGACATCCTCTTAGAAAGCATTAACTCTCATAGCTGCCTTAAAATTTAAGTACATTACTTCTAGGCTTTGGAAAGGCCTAGGCGTGGGTAAACTGCAGTGACAGATGCCGGTGTGAGGGCCTCTGTTTGGTACCCCGATCTTTTCACACCAGACTCTGGGATAACATTGACAGGACAGATTTTCCATCGCATCAACCACAACAATTTTGAACTGGGTTACCTTTTCTACTTCCTCATTGTTCATGTAAAGTGGTGTGTGTTCTGTCTTGTTTGATTCCCTGAAACCTACTATAATTTCTTTTGTTTTCTTTGTGTTGAGTCAGGTGAGGTCTGAGAGTGCAGGCTGGTGCCATATGACACCACATCCACCACACCACATAACCATCTTGAGTCCTGTATGGCAACCACCCAGGCAGACCACCGGTCCATCCCCACCTCTCGTAAGTTACCATCTATCTGCCACAGCTAGGTGAAACGTGGGTGTCCCCTTGGCCTTTTCCAGCTGCTGGGGTCCTCAACCCTGAGGCACTTGCATGCTGGATTACGTGTGTTGAGTGAGAAATTTTTATTCCTGTACCATTCATTTTGAGATTGCACTTCTTCCCTGTAGACTGTCCCATTGTTATTGGTGATTAGTCCCAGTATTGTATTGTATTTGTGCTATGGATGAGTGTACAGTAATGTGTGTAGAGTGAGAAGAGTAATGGGCTTAGCACACAGCCTTGTGGAACACCCATGCTGAGAGTCAAGGTAATAAACTGGCATGTACAATTATATGTTGTAAAACATATTATTATCTACTTCAGATATGCATTAAGGTGTTAATTTGATGAGCTTTGTCCATAGGTGTCATGTTGAAAATGCCCAGAAGTATTGTTACACTGCCAGTTTTTACTACGTAAGACTGAGCCAAATTTCTACAAAACTTACTTCATATGTCAAGAAGTATTGCTTTGACCATGAACATGTGTTGATTTATGTATACTATATAGAACTTTTAAAAAAATGTTAAAGAATTAGTCTGACAGCAAAATTGGAGAACTGCTGTGAAGGTGTGCCAAGAACATGGTCATGTGGAAGCAGAATGAAACTGTGAGAAAAGTGAAACGAGCAACAATAGTTGAGGCAGTGGAGCAGGTTGGCCATTGACAAAAAGGTCTGTGGCTCAGTCCAATTCATGCCTGTGTTTTTATGTGTTGTCGAGCAAGTTGCCAAACCCCAAACTGACTCTCAGCGCTCATGTCGGCACCTTGTAAGGAGTCTCCCAGTAGTGAAGGGTGAATATGGTTGTAAGACATTTTAGATGAGTTAATTTGTTTTGGATCCTCCTGTTTTTGTATGGGGTCACTACAGCGGACCTGTTATGGATCTGCTTGCTGATTTGGTACAAGTTTTAGATGATGTACATGGAGAATGGAGCATGGGTGGCCTCGAACTGCCGACCTTCTGTTTGGATGCAGGCGTGTAAACCGCTTGCGCCAACATGTTGTCCATTTTAGATAAAACCCTGTAAATAATTGTAAACGTCACGTAGAAGATAACTTACTCCTTTGTCTAATATTACGTGTTTCATAATTATTAATGTTGCTCCTGTAAAGATCTGTGCATGTTGGATCAGAGATGTGAAATAACTTTGTCTTAAAGGTGACACATGTCCGAAAGTCGAACTGCACTCAATTTTACTTCAAGGTGAAGCTACAATATTCCAGCTTGTGTATCCGCAAAGCACTTTTAAACAGTCAGTTCCTTTCAGCGCAGCGAGCAAAACCAAAGGTTTTCAACAGCATCTTTACTGACTGACCAAAGAAACCACATGGACCGACTGTTACAGTACAGTCATAACAAAAGCTGTCTTTTATCTAGAAAATACCCACAAACAAGACTCTAAACACGGCCTATGTGCTAAACTCTTGTAAACATATTCCGACAGATGAGTGAATCTGGTTCCATTCTTACCACAGCAGGGTGGTTAAAGTGATGAGTTCAATTCTGAGAGACTTTAAAGTATCCTGAAGTGAAGTTCATGCTTTTATAAGTACTCTGTAGCTTTGTTACAGATCACTTAGCAAGGTATGTGGAAGCATCACGGAGGTGTAATTAAATAGCCTTAAATTCCTGTGTAAGTGTTGTTTTGGTTTGGTATTACAACATTTTATGAACACGTAGAGCAAAAACTGACAGAATGGTACATGTCAATATCAACTATCATATCTGCTTGACAATACAAAACAGGACAAGACCGGACTGGACAAGATAAGACTAAAGTACGGTAAAAAAGACAACACTAGAATAGACAAGAAGAAACTGGACTACACTAGATGAGACACAACTACTAGAAGGCACAAGAATAGTCTAGACAAGAAAAAAAACTACTCAAGACAAGACTCAACAAGGCTAGATGATAAGAATATAGAACACTAAAATAAACAAGACTAAATTACAGTAAAAAAAAAGACGACACTAGAATAGACAAGAATATACTAGACTATACTAAACTAGACGTGGCTTCTAGACGGCACAAGAATAGGCTAGAAGAGACAAGAAAAACAATACTCAAGACAATAATCAACAAGGCTAGATGATTAGAATCGATGACACTAGAATAGACAAGAATACACTAGACTACAATGGACTACACTAGACTGGACTTGTCTAGACTGGACTAGATAAGAAAAACTACTCAAGGCTCAAAAAGGCTAGATAAGAGTAGACAACACCAGAATAAGCAAGACTAAATGACACAAAAAATGACACCAGACTAGACAAGAATAAACTAGACTACAACAGACTAGACATGATTACTAGAATGCACTAGAATAGGCTAGATTAAACAAGAAAAAAACTACTCAAGACAAGATTTTGCAAAACTCGACAAGGCTAGATGACACTAGCCTAGACCTTAGACAAGGCTGGAGTGGATGGCAAGATGACAGACAGTCTGCCCGCCCATCTGTTGTTAACCACTGAAACCAGCTGCTGGAGTTTTTGTTTGCAATAAAAACCGGCATCCTCTCTAAGACTGATCTCCACTATCTATAGTAGGTGCCATGCTTTCACTTTGTTTTCCCAGCATCCTTGTCACTCGTCATCTGTGTGACCATGAGAGGATACGGGGCAGCGATCGTCCTTGGATTCCCTCCACTATGGCATGGAGCCCATTAACAGCGGCTGTGAGTTGTGGCCGGGCATTAAATTGCGCTCCAGCCACAGTCAATGTTTATGTCTACCGATCAAACCCACTGTGTTTATGTTATATGGCATTATGGACAAGATGGCTCTCTAAAACACACAGGCTGGAGGAACATGACTGAAGACGAATGGTTTATGGTCCACTGAGCATCAGAGAAAAATGGAGCATCAGATGGAGATGAAAGGTTGAACAGAAAATCTGCTTGCTGACATCTGAAAGGTGGACATATCACGGAAGGTGTCAAACTAAAGGAGACTGAGTGTGTTTGTGAAATATTTCCAAATCAATCCTGTAGTATTTTTGCTCCGTAAAACAATCTGCGATTGATCTATTTGACTAAAATCGCCTTGACGTCTCTATTGACAGCTCCTTGGCGAGTAAAAAGACTAGTTAGAGAATAGTTAGAGGCAAGGTAGCGAAAATAAGCAGTCGTTCATTCGCCACCAGGGTTTTTCACATGTTCAAAATCCGCATGTGAATGAAATCGCGGTGAGCAACTAATTAGCGAATGGGGATCCTGATTCCGACCGCTTAAGGCGCAGTCACACTAGGACGTTTGGGCCAACGAGGATGAACGTATTTGCAAATATCGGTGGGCCTCCGCTAGCCTCCGCTGGCCGTAAATTAAACGAATGGTCATTCGTCTCACTCGCCAACCGGTTGCAAGCCCAGTGAGATACCGGCTTCACCCACCAGCACACGTCATAGGAAATTTTTTTTCTTTATGCCTTGTTGGAAGTCTGCATGTAACATTAGTGATATTTTGATTAAAATACAAAAAAATGGGTTTAAAAAAACACACCTGTAACAGGTTTTTAGCTATTTAGTCCTATTCTGTGTTTTGCTGTTACCCATAATGCAATGTAGCGCAGGAAATCATTGGAAGAGTTCTGGTTTGGCGCCGTTCTCTTTACTCTGGGTTGTTTGTTCTTTCCCCGAATATTCGAGCAAAAACAGACTAAACAAAAAGTTACCGACAATTGCAGTTTGTCTCGTTGACACGCCCTGGCGCTTTGGCGAGCTCAGAATCGTCAACGTTCCTGAAATATCGATGTAATATTAGCGTTGAAAATGTGAATCCACATTTGTCAGCAAAGAGAAACACCAACCGGAACTCTTTCCAACGATTTCTCATGCCACACTGCATTATGGGTAATGGGGAAAATGCTGAATAGATTAGAGACGTTAATGCAAACGAGAGACGTGTGAAAGTGAGAGACGAGTTGACACAAGAGGTTTGTGATATAAGAGATTATGCTGACGAGCGATAAGTGCAGAGGTGCCTGGAGTCACCTTCTCTGCGGCGTGCGCGTAACTCAAGCGCTGCCGCGGTGACCGATGTTGCTGATGTGGTTAATAGTGACATTTAAATGTAAATCAAATATTATGTTGAGGAGAGGTGGCCTGAAAATGTTCCTCCACCAGTAAAAGATGTAGGTTAAAGCACTTAGAATGAATCAGACGGCTCCTGTTAATGACGGCGGTGATTTTTAAAAGCCGTCCGTCCAGGAACACAGTGGCCGTTAATGTGTGTAAACACAGATTAAGCGGACAGATTAAGGCATTTCCCCCTGCCTTGGATTAAACACCAGCATCTTTTGTGTGCTGTGAGGATGTGTGCAGACTCAAGCTGTTTTGTCCTCACAACCACATGTGAACACAGAGCAAATACACCCTTAATCCTCCTGCATACAGACTTGACATCAATTTGTCCCTGTAGGGGAGGAGCCCCGGGCCAAGTCCCCTTAAACCCTCACTCCTCCTCTCGCCATTCATGACCAAAATGTCCTCCGTTCTCTTTGTCTTGCTCTCTGTCCTTTTTTCATCTAATCCCCTGAAGCATCTGGGTAGAAGATGTGAAAAAGACATGTCCTCTAACTTAAAGGAGTCCTATTATACACCTTTTCAGCAAAATAATATAGGACAGCAGGCATCTTGCTAAGCGATAATAATGTTTGCAGCCAGAAATTCCCCACAGATACTGAAGTGTTGCATCTGACCCCCCCCCAAAAAAAACCTAAAATAAATAAATCATACTTTCAGGTTTCTAAGGAACAACCCGTTTCTGTACCAGCTGCTTTCCTTTTGGACAGTGGGCGTGTCTCACAGAGCAAGCAAGCGCTCAGATATTCAGTTGTTTGCCATTACCCATAATGCTATGTGGTGATATGCTAGGGTGCATGTGTGCCGCACAGTACCAATACCAATACCATCACCCTCATGCACTTGATTTGACAGTGGGACAGCGCTAAGCCCTCACTTAGCGGGAACGCGCTTCAAAGCCTGTGAGTCCGTGAGGGCGGACACTGGGGGTCTATGCATCAGACGTTTTTGTGCTTCCGACACTGGCCTCCACTTCTAGAATCACGAAAAAAGGTTCTAAGCTGATGTCTCAGCCGACCAGCAAGTCTGCAAATCACTTTTCTCTGAAATAGTTTAAGGTTAGGGTTTAATATTTTCTGAAATGCACAAAAAAAAAAAAAAATCTGGAAATTTGAGCAAAATGCCCGAGAATCGTGCAACAGCTTTGCACAATTCTGGAAGTCTTTCACAGTGGAGCAATTCCAATGTAGTCCAGGTCCACTTCCAGAAGTTTCCACCTTGGCATACTGCATGGAACACAGGCATGCAAAATCATTGGAAGATAATAATAATAATAAGCATCATCATCATCGTCATCATCACCATCATCCTGGGGAGGTGATGGCCCCTGCTCCCGGTGTGCAGTTGAGCGCCTTGCATGGCAGCGCCCTGTGTGAGTGAACAGGTGAATGTGAGGCATCAGTGTAAAGCGGTTTAAGTATCTGTTTCAGATGGAAAAGCGCGATATGAATGCAGTCCAATTACCATCAAAGGTGACCATCGGTCAAAGGACAAATTCGAGGTCATGTCAAAAACACTTGGCGATATCTTCAAAACGCAAAGAGCAGTTCAATCAAACTTGGTGGCTAAACTCAGTCAACAGTCCTCTCACAACAAGGGCACAGGTCAAAGGTCAAGGTTTAAAATACATTAATGACCATATCTCAGGAACCACATGCTGAAATGTAGTTTTCTGCACAGACGTCTGCTCTCCTAGGGCTAACAAATGTATCAGACTTGTGATGTCAACCATGTCACGTGATGAGGTCGGCCTTAATCAAAGATGCTCGCACTCCAATGCAACCGCTCAGGCTTCTCACACATGTGCTACACACATGAAAGCTTAAACGTCATCCTGTGTTAGCATGAAACTGATACGGTATCACATGAAATAGACACAATTTCTGCTGGACGTCTTGCTAGCATGTCCGGTTTTTTTCCACTTCAAATCAGCGGAGCTAGCTAGCACATCTGCTGTGAATAAATACACAATATGGACAATGACACACCTGAATTATCCAAGATACTGTAAGTCATGTTCTGCTTTTAACACGTTAGTTATATTAAAATTATTATTCCACAGAAATTATGATTCGTAAGACTCAAATCATTGTTACATGAAGCATAACAAAAGTGTAATGAAGTGATGTCATCACTCTGGCTTTACCTGCACATATACATCGGTCCGGCTCGCGCCTTAATGCCGTGCATTTTTCTAATATAATATACTTATAATAATTATATATATTCCTAATGGTGTGAGTCGGCAGTGACAGAACAAGGGGGAAAATTTGGACATTTGTCATATATTAACCAACAATGCTATATCACACAGATTTTCTTCTTTTTATCTCAAATACTTTAAAATGCATCTGATCCCTGGAACGGACTGCAGGTATCAGGCGACTGAACCGGCAGACGTAAAAGCTGACATGAACTATATTTGGCGGAATCACTGTTGTATCAGCTGCTCGTACTGATGACTTTTTCTCTCTTTTGGTCGTCTTTGTCTCATTATTGCTGCTCTCCACCATCTGTAGAATGGAAGCAATAAAACAAGGCAGATGACTTTTCCATCGCTCCATCTTCAGCCTCTCCCATTCATCAAAAACATTTAAAAACATCTGTTTTTTGGAAGGAAAAAAAAAAACTCCTCACACAATATCTCAAAGATATCACATTGATGCCATTAAAGTTTTATGATTTTGTCGATCACAGACATCAGTTATTTATAACCCTCTAAGAAAATTCCATTACTTTGTTTTCACTTTGCCATAAATCTTGGTGAAATAATATGTGCCCTCTTTATCAAATAGTGAATATCTCAGTTTATTTGTGCCCTTTTTTCTTCTCCACAATCCAGCGTTTGTCCTTCATCCAAATGCTTCTGTCTGAGCCCAAAGCAAAAGGGATCAATTTGTTTCTTGCTTCACTCCCTTTTTCTCCTCTGTCCAAATATTCGTCTATTCAGAGTTGCGTGCCACCAATAAATCCTCACAAGGTGCTCTGAGACGGCGAGCTGTAACTCATGTTACCGCTGGAGCTAAATCTGAGCACAGCGGACAGCGTGATGCGAGCGTGCTGGAGACGCACACAGGGCGATTTATTGTGGCCCGAGACAATGCTGCGCCTGTTCTCGGGTCTGTTTTGCACTTGTGAGCTGGGGCGTCCTGCAGAGTTGCACACGGACGCTGCTGTTTACTGTCATTACTGATAAACTTTGAACAAGGTGCAGATGGAAGAAAACCACTCGATCTGTAGGTTGTTTTTTTTTTCTTTTTTCACATGGTCTCTGGGTCCTCAGCCTCTGAGATCAAGAGACGTCTGGGAAGAGCGTATAGCGGTACTGATATCTTTGCAGGAGAACAAAGGTCCAAATCTTTAGGGTCCAGATGTGAGACTTAGACACTAAAGGCGCTATCTCACCGAGACGTTTGGGCCAACGTAGACGAACGTATTTGCAAACGTCGATGTCCGCTGGCCTCCGCCAGCCTCCACTAGCCTCACTGGACTCCGCCGATGAACGTTGACCACGTCCAAAAATTCTCAACGTTTAAAATTTCTCGCCGTTTGCCGACATGCCTCTGGCTGCATTGGAGACCGTTAGAGAAAGTTAATCTCCACTACGACCAAGTTCCCTACGCTAGCCTAAATTACTGGTGCGATCGTCGATGCTGGCTAACGTTTCGCCCTGCCTGCTCAGAATCACTGGACAGCGGTGTGCCGAACCCCTCTCCCACACATTGCCACGTTGGCAAAAGTCCCGCTTGTTCTAATGGAGCGCTGGCTAACGCCCGCCTCCGCTGGCCTCCGCTGGCCTCCGCTAGCACCACATTGTGGAATGGCGAGCTGCGTTTAAGGTTCGTTACCAATCTCCGGTAAAGTGATTTTTGCTGAACTTTGGCCAATTTCCTCGACTTTGCTCTGTGTTCACCAAACACTGACGGTAAACGTTATAGCGAGATTGCACCTTAACCAGTGGCCTAAGCCAACTGGATGTCTTTGGTACTTGGACTTTTCGGGGGATCCTTGGGTACCGCTGGAATGATTTTGTGTCAAAGGAGCGGTTACTTAGGGAGGCTCAGATGAGGCGTGTCACTTGCATTGTGAGGGAGCGTCAGCTGCGACATTTTAGCCATGTTTCTCTGAGCATGATCCAGCACGCAGGTGCCTCAGTGTTGAGGACCAAAGCGGCTGGAGAAGACCAAGGGGACGCACATGTTTCACCTGGCTGCGGCAGATAGATGCTTACTTTTGAGAGGTGGGGATGGACCGGTTGTCTGAGTGGGTGATTGCCATCCAGGATCCAAGGCGGTTCCATGGTGTGGTGGATGTGGCAACGGGCAGCACCAGCGCATGCTCCCAGAGCTGACCTGACCTGATCCTTTTGTCAGGGAAAAGGTAATAAAAATATGATACAGATCCGGTTCCAGATGTTCCGTAGTGTGGTGGTTGTAGCACTGGCGCATGCTCCCAGAGTTGAGACTTGACTTGGTGTAGAAGACCTGGCAACAGTTGGTGGGCCAAACGTGTCAAGACCATCAATGACGGTGCGTTCGCCTCCCCCCCCCCCCCCCCCGCTCTTACTCT
>OMMV01049666.1:3861-14450 GCA_900302635.1 Chatrabus melanurus | reverse complement strand
ACCTCTCATGTTTACATCTCAGGACAAGGCAACTTCGTATTCAGCTTTAGGTGAAGCTGTGCCGAAGCCTCGACACAGCTTCACCTAAAGCTTCATTCAGGCTGATTACAGACTACTGACATCTACTGGTCAAATAATGTATAGCACACTTACCATGATACTATAAGCTGGCAGCTACATGGCACATTTGTGGACATGTAAGCGCAAACAATATCATAGTGATTACTGACATGATGCCACAAAGTTTTTCATATTAAATGATATTTTTATTATTTTAATTCAAATTTAATTGAATGAAATTAAATTTATACAATGCGAACGCCATGCTATTGGCGCTCGTTTGACTCGGCTGCACCTCATTCTTTTACCCACCAGTGTAGGACTAGTCCTTTTTTTTCCCCTTGGGAACATGTGCATGTTTTGCCTGAAGATCATATATATAGTATGAAAATGGAAGACACGCTTCACAAGCTGATATGTTATTTTATTCTTTATCAAACGTGCCATTTTGAAATTCAACTACAAGTAAACATCCAACAGAACCGTGGTTCACGATATGGTGCATATATGTCAATCCATGAACTGCTGTAAACATACAAACGAGAAAGAAATGGACTGAAGAAACAGGACAACGTACAGAATAAACAGACCCAAAACAGAACATATGGAGACTAATCAAATGTAACATAGCTAAATAAAATGATGGATGTATTTTAAAAGCAATGAAAATATATTAATGCTTAAATTAATACTTAAAACTTTAGTCAAACATGACAATAAATACATTTTAAAAATTGGATACTGGACAAGAATAAATAATAAAACCAGGATGATGTTGAGCAAACAGCAGAAGATTGCGCTGCAAAAACAAGTTAAGAAAAACGTAAAAATTTAAGCTAACAAATTTTCTCTGTTTTTTTCTCCTCTTTTTTTTACAGCGTGTGGTTACACTGGAAACCACGTAAGACATGAATATGTAAACGTGAAAGAGGATGATGAGCGGAATCAACATACTTTTTTTATTTTTTATTTTAGCTCAGTTTAAAACTGCAAAAGAACAACAAGAATAAAACGGCACAAAAACTAAGAACAAGCTGGAGTACAAGAAAACCGAGAACACTTTAAATAAGAAAATAATAATTTTGTTAATAAACGTGGCAAAGGCTTTTCAGGGCTTTGTTAACATTTACGTCTTTGATGACTGCATTTCTGATGTCACCCTGCTGTTCATTTGTACGGGTGGGGACGGTGTAGGTGTTTGGTCTTGGCTCTCTTTGAAAGTCCAACCCGGATTGGGCGTGAGCACGTTTTCAGAGGCTCCAGTCTTCTGGACGGCTCCGCCAGACCTGCGCACACACAAAAGAAACAACGCATTGTATGTCGGTTTTACATCCCTGCCACTACTGAAGCCCTTATGTTGTGAGTGAATATGGTTTCTTACAAACTTTTACTTATACGTTGTGCAGTGGTACTGATTTATTTTAGACACAAAGCTCACTGAGCATTCAGGTTTGTGTCTATAAACCTTGAATCATTGCCAAAAACAAAACAAAACCCAACAACAAAGTAATAACTCATAAAAGGACACAGTATGCTGCCTTTCCTGATGCTTTTAGCACACTCCTCTGCTGAAGAGCGTTCTCATTTGAGTGTATTTTAATTAGCATAGCCATGGGAAGGAATGCACATTATGGAGTGGTGTACAGCGGTACAATCTTCAAAGGGATGAAGTGAGTGCAAAGGATTTGCCAGAAAATAACAAGGACAAAGATGGCGTCACTATTGCATAAAGCTCTGTATTTATCTAAATGACATATAGAAGGACAGACAGCTTGGTTCACTTTAATAATGTAACAATTCGTACATCTCAGGTTCGTAATTAGTGTAAAGATTTAGTCCAACAACAATCAACATAAATTTCTACTCATGAGTCAATATAATTGGATTAAACTTGATTAGAGTGGATAATTCCAAAAAAAAACAACAGCTCTGCAGTTAGAAAAATGAACATTAGTCATTTAAGACTTAACTAATAGAATTGGAGGAATGGAAGCTGAGGTGGAACAAAAATGTTAACAGGAGCAGATATGTGTCTCTCTACACTCATATTTTACAGGTTAAAAAAAGGTAATGTTAACCGTACCTTCATCAGCCTCCAGACAGTCATCATGAAGAACGCAGGAAATCTCTTTACTGCTCGACAGCTGAAGCTGATTCTAACGTCTGGGTTAACTCCCATCATTATGTTCAGCCATCAGCACAGGAAACCGCTTTATTCTTGCAAGGTCGTGACCTTTTATGAGCGGACTGAAATTCATCGTCTTGCTACCTGCTACTCATTTGCATGCGCAGCCTTGCACGGCGCTCTGCACATTCTCAAGATTCTGCGATCACCAGCGATTGACCCACCTTCAAAAGGACCTGCACTTCCAACACACCACGAGCCGATACAAAGTGTACCAACTGTAACCTCTGTTCCCTGAGTTTAATGTATCGGCTGCATGTCCGACATGCGAGAAGAAAGCTGTTTGTCTCAACTAATAGAGTCTCAAGTATTAGAAGAAAAAAAAACACGGGACTTATGTCCAAGCGACTTACCTCAGGCAGAACAACACTCTGTTTTAAGACCTTTCAAATAATTTGCCATTGTTTTTCATTACACACACACACACACACACACACACGTGCACACATAAATCAAACAGTAGATATCCAAAAATTCTGTTCTCAAAAGAAGCTCTTTGTAGGACCAACTGCTTCGTTTGCCCAACACTGGAATGCTGAAACTGATCACAGCCTTCGTGAATGTTCACATTCTACTTTTTCATTTTGTTGGTTTTCTTGCTAAAGAAGTACATTTGGAAATTGCACTTCTGGCTCACAGCAACTCGTTTACAGAAATTAAATAAAATGAACTGTTTTTTGTTAATAAACAAGAAATTCTAAAATGAGTTTTTAATTGAATATTTCTCAAAGAATCCAGCATTTTTATCAATAAAATGCTAAGGGGGGCTTTTTAGTATTATTTTCTGCAGTCACATTATTGAACTCACTGTGGCTCAGTTGTTCCAGGAGTGGTCGACACACGAAGGACGGCGACCACATTTTGCTTTTCTTCTCCACCTCCTGCAGATCTAAGAAGAAAATACTGACAGTCACTAACAGCCAGGAAGAGCTAATCCTGTCTTATTTGTTGCTCTGTTTATCCTTAACCAGAATTATTGCATTCATGGCAGCGCTGTCACTCCACGGCAGCTTACTGGGGAGGAAAACTTAATGAAAGCATTCATAAAAGGAGGCTGTGTCAATTTAAAAAGACAAAGCAATGAATGCAATTTCCTCATTGAATTAACCTACCTGACCTTTTAAAATGTACCAACCAACACTGAAGAAACAGAATTAAAAAAGTAGATCTGATTATTCTCATTTTATGGTTTTCAAACATGCCGTTTAAATGAAAACCTCTTTAATTTGGAGGGTGAGGGGGTTATCACTGCTGTCTTTCACAATTTAACATATTATGGATAAAAAGGAAAAACTATGAACCTCTGTGTTTCTCTGGAGTGCACACGGGTTCTTCCAGGAACAGGTGGCTGTAGTCGAGTTGAGTCACTTCCTGCTCGCCATCACAGCAGCCAATGGCACATGAAACCACCGCGTCACCATTGGACATTTCCAGGCTCCGTTCTTCTTCAGCATCATCATCTAAACAGTAAGTACACAACAAAATACTGTCACAGAACAAAGTCAGATGTTCTGCTGGGATCACTGTCTGACAGTGTCAATAAATTTTTTTTTTTTTTTAAAACCTGAGAATGTCTTCTTTATCCTTAACATTGTGCAAAGGCTAACTCAAGTGTTTGGCTCACTCGTTTATCTTTATTAAACCATCACCTTAATGTCAAAAACACAGCTGAGTGTTTAAATATTGTTATCCGAGCTACGAATCAGAAATGATTTTAGAATCTTAGAAAAATTTAAAGTGCAACTACACATGTGGTTTTCGAAAGAGGATTCACGCAAATACACGGGACTTTGAATGGTTCAGGTGTTGAAGATTTTGCTCTTAGAGTGATTGATTCCCCAAGTAATTTCTTTTGGCTGCTCCCTTTTTTGTTCAGGGTCACCACAGCGGATCTGATATGGCTCCGCGTGTTGATTTGGCACAAGTTTTACACCGGATGCCCTTCCTGATGCAACTCCAGATGTAAATGGAGAATGGGGCAGGTGTGCTCTTCAGCCAGGTACCTTCTGTTTTGGAAGCAAATGCACTCAGATTATTGATTCCGCATTAACTGTATTTTAGATTTTGACATGCTGAGAAACAGAAATTATCTCGTATCTTGTACTTAAGTCATTAGGGTTCATACCAAACTAAAATGGCAACAGGATATTTCTGCAACATCATTCAAGAAAAACTGAAGAAAAAAAAAAGAATTCTGAGTGATACATCGTCATACCTTGTTATATACACAATTTATATTTTGTGAGTAATAAGATCAGATTACAAACGTTTATACTGCTATAAGAGCATGTTTGTGTCGTGCTGAAAACACTGAAAATATCTTTATTGTGATTGTTTGGATTGTGATGGAACAGTGCGCAGCAACAATTGAAAATGCGATTTTTCTTTTAAAGTTGATTACGCCATGTGTTTTATATAGAAATAATAAGCAGTACAATAACTATACATGTTTCAGATACACAAATATTCTGCTCAAACTGATGTCTCACTGCTACTGGTCAAACCTCTGACCAATGAGATTAAATGGTTCGTTCACTAATATTGTCGGCTGTGTGTTGTGTCACGTTTGCAGATACCTGGTGTTCTTTGGCATCCCCGCTCTGGGCTGCTGAGGAAGTCTGTGCTGTCTAAAGCCGTGTCCACCAAAGGTTCAGTGATGTCGTCGCTCTGCTCAGGTAACGATGTTTCAACGCCACCAGCACAATCAGAAGTACCAATATCGAAAAACAAGTGCAGCTCTTTTAGGACCGTGTCGAATTGTTCTCTCATCTCAAACTGAGGGCCGTCGCTGACATCAAAGACTGGGCTCTGGGTGGAAACAGTCGACGACACTGACTGTGGGTTTACGTCGTCACGGTAGCGTACACAGGCCTCACTGGATGACTCACTTTTCGGCTGTTGCTCAGCCTGGCCTGCAGCAATGTCATCTTCTGCTGGGATAAAGTCGGAGAGTTCACAGGATCTGGTTTCACTGCGTAAAAATCCATTTTCGATGTTCTCAGCACGGCGCTCAGATCTTTCCACCTCCTCATGCTCATCACTCTGTGCCCCTGGCGTGGAATGATGAAGCTGTCGCTGCATAATTTCTAACAACTTCCCAGGTGAGCTGGTGAGCAGAGGGCTGCTGCCCAGGCTACCAGCGTCCTCATCTTCATCATCTGGTGAGAGTTGGATCTTCTCGAAAGTGTCGAGCGCCTCTGGCACACGGTCATGGAGAGTGAAATCAGACGGCGCTGACGAGAATATGACGTCACATACTACATCTCTAGCAGCAGTTTTTAATGGACAAGCCAGCCTTAAATCACGTGAACCCGGCACCACAGCATCACTTGTTGGAGGAAACGTGACGTCCAAAAACTTAGCTTTATTTTCGACATGTTGGGAGGAGCTGAGCTCGTTTTCTTGTTCATTTTCAGTAGCCAGGGTTACACTGCCCTCTGTCCAGTCAACAGGTGATATTTCAGCCACGTCTGTTTTCTCTGAGTCACCAGGCCCATCACTTTTTAGCTCTCCTCCAACAGCACTTTCTTCTTTCCTTTCCTTTCCCTCTGTTTCCTCCACCATCGTGGTAATTTGAGCGCTGTGTGTGTGAGCAGACAAACACTCGGTCATGTTACCTTTGTTGTCAGATTGAGTTATTTCACCCTCTGCCCAGCCACCAATGCAATCACAAACTGAGATTTCAGCCACATCTGCTTTCTCTGATTCCACTCTTCTGTCAAAGTTTGTGTCTCCATCGGTTTGAACTTCTTTTATTTCTGTCGGCCCATATGTTCTGGAAATTTCACTTTGTGACGTTTCGGCCTCTCGTCTCTTCAGGTGTTGAAGGCTGAGAGGAAAACAGTCCGAATGATTGTGCTCAGCGGCACAGCATTCTCCCCTTTGATCCCCAGCAGGAAGAGGTTTTACAGGCCGACGTGGACTGCTGCTGGGACTGGATTTCCAAAAACAGCTGCCCTCATTGCCAGTCGTGTCGTGCATTTCACTTGTTGGGATGGTACAAGCATGTGGTTCTGTGTGTGACCGACAGGCATCTTCTTTTTCATCTTTACACTGCTGTGCTCTGCCTTGATCATTAAACCGCCCGGCCTGGTCTGAAGCTGAAAGCTCCTTTGTGCTGTGCTGCGAATGCCTGACGTCAGAACAGAGTGGAACAGGCGTTTCCATCTCAGAGATTTTTCCTGATGGAGATAATTCTACACCTGCAGTGCTCCTTTCAGCCTCCCTGTCACTTTCACTCCAGATTGCAGGGTCAATTACACTGAAAGGTCCCGCATCATTATCTCCTTCTGCAGGCTCTTGACTGATTTGTGCCGGCACTGGAGTCTCTGTTGTATGATCACCCATTTTACTCTGAGGTTTGGTTATCATCTGCGGAGCAGCATCCTCTCCTTCTGCACCACAGAGGTTGTTAACTTCCTGAATCACTCTGGTCTCAGTCGAAATTTCCACATTTCTTGCCTCAGAAGAAACAAGTTGTTCCTCAGCACATTCAGTGTTAGTGGGACTGGCGTTTGTGCTCTTCTGATTAATCTGGGCTTTTGATTCCCCACTGCAGAAAGTAACATTTTCTTTTCCACAAATCTGCATATCTGACAATTTTTCGACTGACTTCATTGGTGTGTCCACTACAGAGCAGCATGATTTGGAGTCCACATTATCACTGGAGGATGTGTAACCACTACTTTCTTTCTCTTTCTTGTCAAAAATAACATTCTCTCTGTAGCTACATTTATTCCCGTTATTATTACTCTCTTCAGCGTTACTAGACTGACTCAATTTTTTACAAAAATCTGTGACATCTTCACAAGTGCCATCAGGCTGACAACCCGACTCCTCGACACGTAAACTAACGTCGACCGCTTGGTATCGGCTGATGTGATTTTGCACCTGTTTCCCATCTTCGTCACTGCCACAGAGAAGGCTGCCACCACCAGGGGTCTCGTCTTCAGGTGATGTGTCCAGCCTCTTGCAGTCAGAACGGGATGCATCAGCGCTGGTGTCTTTTGAAGTGTTAGTCTCTGCTAATGTCCCACCTGCATGCTGTGCTGGAGAGTTGCTGAGCTTGTCACTCTCAGTACCTGGAGGCTGCTCATCTTTCCCCACATCTGGAGAATGTCTCTCTGGAAGAATATAACAGACTTTTGATGATCCTGTGGGTGCATCATCGGTGTGCGGAGGAGTCATCTTCGAAACAGGAATGACACTGAGTTCATTCTCTGCTGGTTGCTCGTTTTCACATTGCGGATCTCCACTTCTATCTTCAGCGGTGTTTTTATGGACAGCACTTGTTGATGACAGAGAGCCGGTTGTTTTACAAAGCAGCATCATGTAATCAGTCCTTGGTCGTTTGGGAGATGGTGGCGAAACAACTTCTGTCACAATTTGCTGGCAGATGTGTTCTTGTGTAATCTTATCCATTTACTTCAGTCTCCAAAACCTAAAATGGAAACAGCACACGTGTGAACACGGCACCTAAAAGGCACGCTCGTTAGAGTGATAATCATCAATCACATCAATAAGAATTATTTATTGTCAACAATAATCCCACTGCAAAACTTCAAAATAAAGGACGTGACAGCATAATACCCAGTTAGTGGATTTACTATACCAGAACAGATTGTTACACAGCATGACGCTGATTCACTGTACAGAACACTGGGACGGCACAACAGATTTACTGTCATCATATGAGACACTTCTGTTTTTCCTCACTTTAACACCTCAATCTGAGCTATAGTGCTTCATTTTTGAGAAAATTTGCATTTTTGTCACAATGTTTCATCCTCTTGCTTTCCAGCCTCGAGCACTGAAACACTTAGCAAATGTAATGAGTTGTCTATCATCAAATCTTTTTGTAGTTTACAGACATATATATGCATTTTCTAACCACTTCAGCAAGCTTCTCTTATCTGATTCATAATTTTGTATCATAATCTAAAAGAGTCAGTTGACTTGATATTTTTGGAAGGACCTCTTGAAGCTGTGGCACAGTTGCACACTGGCAGGCGCAGGTACATGGCTTTTGACGCAGAAGCATGAATCAGCCTCAGCTCTAAAATATTAAGAGCATCCTTCCATTATGTAATGACATATTTCCAGATAAAATTAGATTCTGAAGAGGACGTTATGCTATCATGTGAACATTCACCCTCATTTATTAGATATAAGGAAAAATGTCTCTTGGCTTTCCTTCATCACAAAACATATGATCAGATTTAAATGAAGATAAGTTTGAGAACATTTTTTAAAAAACAAAAAGTAAAAAATTCTGGTTTTCAAAGGATGTGATGGTTTCTGAGCCCAACAAAACAGTTCTGTCTTTGAATAATTACTCTGTCAGGCTTACTGGCCGCCCACCACCTGCTCAGCATCACTTAAATGGACCGCATTTTCTATAGTGTTTTTCCATCTGAGAGGAGAGCACTTTACAACCCCACCCCTCCCATTCACCCATTCATGTACCAATGTCAGGAGCTGACATGCAATAGGCACTGATGTGCACACCGAGAGCATTTGGGGTATTAAGAACCCTGCTCAAGGGCAGCTTAATGGTGGTAATGAAGCTGGGACAAGTTCTGTTCTTGACATTCCCTATCCATATTTATCGATCGGTCGGGGGATCAATCCTACGGCCCTCTGGTCGCAAGACCACTTCTTGAACCCTTAGGTCGCGATTTCTCATGCTGTCTTGAGAAGCATGACCAAAAATACTAATTAGTCATCAATTTGAGTGTTAAATATTCAGATCCGGGAGCATGTGCCAATGCCGCGGATCGCCGCAGCCGCCACACCATGGAACCACCCAGGCAGACAAACCGGTCCATCCCCACCTATTGAAAGTGGCCATCTATCTGCTGCAGCCAGGTGAAACGACAGCGGTCCCTTGGCCTTTTCCAGTTGCTGGGGTCCTCAACGCTGAGGCACCTGCATGTTGGATCATGCCCAGAGAAATGCACCACTGCTTTGTATTTTATGTTCAATATTGTGCAGCTTCAATTGTAAGAAGTTAAGGAACATTTTGGTGTCTTTTGAAATGATGACAAAAGTTTCTAAATTGCTGTTAATTATTGTTTCTCTGTTCTAAAAGTATGCCATATACTTCTAAATTCAGTGTGTTTTTAAGGCCAGGTATTTTCACAGAAAAATATCAAACAAATAAAATTGTTCAGGGTTGGGTTTTTGCTGCCGAAAAGTTGCAAATACAGGCAAAAACTATATTTTCATCCATTTTAACCACTTGTCGTGGCGAAAACATGTTTTTCAGTGAAACTGAATGGGACTCAATGTACAATCAGCAACAACTGTGTGTAAATTTTACAGAATTAGTCTAACAACAGCATGATCATGCATTGAAAAAAAGAAGCATGACTTAAGGTTGCACATGATCAGAATGCGTCCAAATAACAAAATTTTCTTACGTATCACAATTAGATACCCAAGAAAATTATGTTATTTGGACACATTCTAATCATGTGCAACCAATTTACATATTTAAATCATGTAAAAACAACACTTTTTTTCTCCAGTGTATTAATTCAGAAGGTTATTGGATTCATTGGTTCGAAATTAATTCTTTTTTAAAATTACAAGTTTTTTATACTGTAAAATTTACAGGTTGCTTTGTAAAGTTTACATTTGTCCTGTATTTTTTTTTTTACAGAATTGATGCAGTAACCACAGTTCCCAGTTTTTATTTATTTGTAAAAACAATATAATTTTCTTAAAAATATGCTTAATTTCAAATATTATGTTGCATAAAGCACTAATACCACGAACTTGGAATAAATCTTAAACCACCAACACAATGAAGTTAGCATGCGGCTAACGCTAATGTTAACTTTTACATTACAAGAAAGCTTTGTCAAAATGGGACAGCTAAAAACAAACTTGTTTTTTTTGTTGTTTAGTTTGTTTGTTTTGCGTTTTCACTAAAAGCTGACTCTTGCTAGTTTACTAATGTGGCGAACTTTACATCATTAGCAAGCAAAGTTAGCTCGTGTTAGCTTAGTGAGTTAGGCTACATTCTACAATAATTTAAAAAAAAAAAGGTAAGAGGGTCTGGGAAATGAACAATTAAATCTTACTGGTGGCGTTTAGTTGGTAATATTTTTAGTTTTTCGTGCAGCTTAGCTTTACTTTTCCCATAAATTACCTTCTCATTTCGATGCTACTTGTTAGTTATGCTAACTGCTTTTTTTTTTTTTTTTTTGCATTATGTGCCGCGAAAATATCGCGGTTAGTTACATCAAAACATTAATGGGTTTAATTTATGTTTGATGGGTTTAATTCTCACCTAAATGAGTTTAATAAATCCGTGTCAGAAGCTTGTCATTTCTAGCAG
>OMMV01049554.1:0-12503 GCA_900302635.1 Chatrabus melanurus | reverse complement strand
GAAAAATCACTGAAATATGTTGATTTTTGACCGGATTTCGTTCGAAATGGGCCTGAAAATTTACTTATGACGCTGGGCAAATGTGTGTGGGGCGGTCCGTAAAATCAGTCCCGTGAAGCCCTGTAACCGTGAAAACTTTGGACTTTTCCGACTTCGACAACGTAATAAGAGTAACTTGTCCCGGACAATCATTAATATCGATCCCTGTTTAACGCAGGCAGTTATAACAGGCAATTAAAAAGCACATTTTTAAAGGATATCGACCAATTATCGTTATCGTCAAAATCCCAAAAAATATCGCGATATTATTTTTTGCCCATATCGCCCACCCCTACTCCATACTAGATCATACCCAGAGCACATGGCCAAAATGTCCCAGCTGATGTTTGCTCACAATGCAAATGATACTCCTCATCCGAGTCTTCCCAAGTAAGCACTGATTTGAGCTCGTTTATCATTACAAAAAAAAAAACAATACAATATTCTAGGCTCTATGAACTAAATACATAACCTGAATATTCTACTGCACAGCTACATATGACGCAAATCAAACTGTTGGCTTCTGCTCCTCATGCAAGCGGTGTGGATGTACCGCGCTGGCCTGAATGGCCACAACACTTTGGACAGGATTCTACACTAACTGTCAAATGTTTCAATATGTCATGTCATGAGTGCTCACAAAACAAAAATCCTATCAGCACACAAACGGCCCCTCAATGCCTGATTAAAACAGTCACTAACCGTCACTCAGAATGCAAGCAAAGACGCTGCTGAAAGGTGACCTGTTGGTCTAACATCATCATACACAGACAGAGGAAATGAAGTGTCAGGGGATTTTTCAGAGTTCACTCACACTATGATTATTTGATAACACAGAAGAGAAGCCGAGAGACTCCCGAAATTATACTCGGTGGAAATGGATAAAAGAAAAAGCAGCACTTAGACGATATGTAATCCTTGAACAAAGTCATATTGGTGAGACAAAAGAGAAAAGTCTCAAGGCTTATGACATAAACAAAGTGTGAGACCCCAGGGTTCTTTTAGAAGTGTGAGTGGAAGAGTGTGGCCCCTCTAATGACCAATCAACACCCTCTTTGCTGCCATAGCATCTGTTAGCCCTCCAATGGCCGCCTGACTGAGTGCGAGCCTACTGTGAACTCAACTTGCAGCCGGAGTCCAATCAGACTGCAGAACTGGCAGGCTTGGGTCAAGGAGTAATTCTGACATTTTGCAGAATGTCAGCGTTCAACCTTTTCTAAAAGTTCTCCTACACAGGAGTTTTGGTATACGACTGCGGAGGGTGGAAACGAGAAAGGGTGAAAGCCAAAGACAAAAACATCACAGTGCTGCTCGAGGGGGCTAAAGCAGAGAAGGAGGCAGATTGATAACTAACTAGCTAACTGTAGGTGACACTGTCAGACCTCCGGGGCTCAGCGAAAATGTTCTTGGGATCCAGAACAAAAGTAACTTTTCATAATTGGACAAAGTGAAGCTACAAGGCCACGGAAATCAAAAGGCGAAGTGCGTGTAGTCTGTACTTTTGCTTTCTGGTTCTACTTCACGTGTAGCTGAAGGAGGAATCCTAAAACCTGCAAGTGCTGTGATGTTTTAACAGCCAGATTTCCTGCAGTGTATTTTAACAGCAATGAATAGCAGGAGTATAAAGATTAAATGATACAATATGCATCAGAAAACCAATACAAAAATAAGACACAGGTCGCCATACATACACCAGCACAGATCAGAACCCTCATTGAGAGACGACTATGATGAATGAATTTTTAGACGGCTGCTAGATGAATTTGGGCAAGTTTTTGACGACCAATTAACTAATCAGACGACCGCTGGGCATCTTGAAGAATATTTGATGAATACTCGCTAAGCGGCCGTATGGCCGTCATACTCAATTCGTTAATTAGTGGCTAACGACCAGTGACTGCATGATCCAAACTTTGAGCAAATGAAGCGAACCGGGCAACTGAAACAGACTGGGGTGCAATTTGGTAGCGGTCTATTGAAGACTCCTTGGAAAGTAAAAAGACTAGTTCGAGAATAGTTAGTGAAAATAAGCAGTCCTTCATTCGCCACCAGGGTTTTGAGCATTTTCAAAATCCGCAGACGAATGAAATCGAGGCGAGCAACTAATTAGCGAATGGGGATTCTGATTCCGACTGTTGAGAGAATTATTTCAGACTACATTGAGACCAAGAGCCAAATTAGACGAATGGCCATTCGTCTCACTCGCCAATCGGTCGCAAGCCCAGTGAGATCGATACAACTGCCAACAACATTTAAATTTATGCATTTGACAGACGCTTTCATCCAAAGTGACTTGTAATCCCATTCACACACCAGTGCTAGGAGCTTCCGTACTAGGTGTCGTCGTGAGCAATCTCTCATTCAGTGTCTTGCTCAAGGACACCCTGACACACAGACAGAAGAAACCAGGTTTCGATCACCTAACTTTCACTTTCTAGACAACCCACTCTACAACAACTTGTCGTTGTCCACTGGCCAAGGTTCCAGTTCTTGTTTAAATTCTAGTTTCAGTTTCTGGTCCCTGTACGCTCTGTAGTACTAACCAGACCCTAGGGCCAAGGCTACTGCGCTGCTGATTTCACAGGATTGGCAACACACTTTTTGGCTACACTATAGAGACTCCATAGAGCGCTGGTCACTGTTGCATATTTCCTTGTTGTAAGTGGAGCCACAAAAAAACCCCAAAAACAAGAACACTGTGATTTGTTGCTCTAACGATAATGTACAGCACAGGCCCGTATTGTAATCTGGTCAGAGGGCGACATTCAGTGCGAACTGGTAGGTATTAAACACACTGAGGCGTATATAGATTAATGAGGGAGCTGCACAGTGGCACACAAAAATAAAATAAATCACTAGGACTGCATCTTTCCTTGTGATAATCGTGTGTACAGCTTTAATTGCAAAGCATGAAATGATTAGGCGTTCAGGAAAATATCAGTGTGTGTGAGCGAGCTGTGCTGCGATTGGGCCATGGAGCTGTGCTCTCCCCCATCCCAAAAAAGTGTAACACACATATAGTGCGAGACAAAAGGCATGAAAATTAATGACAAAGTGTTCACAAGAATATGAGGGAGCTGCACTAAAATTGTGAGGGTGAGCAGTGGTGATATGTGGCACGATTTCTCCTCAAGTAATTGGAAATCGAAACCATAACTAGCATAAGTCCTGATAAGGCACAGTTACATCTCCTAGTTTCAGTTATGGTTGCAGTTTAAAACCCTCCTAGGGCTATACGATATTGGGGGAAAAAAAAAACTCACATTCAAATTTTCTGTTATATTGCAATATGGAAAAAACTTGATTAGCTCTAATTAGAAAGAATGCATCATTCTCGAATGAATGTGTCGGCATAGAAAATATAATCATTTTAAAAAGCTGAAAAATGACTGTACTCGCCAAGGCATTCTTGACAAAGTACCCGGTTTTGATCAACATTATCGTTTCTGTACCCGAAACAACTGCATAGAATTGACATCGATTTTGTTTTTGCAAACATTTGTTCCATTTTGGTGTTTTTTTTTTTTTGTTTTTTTTTCTTGTTTCTTGCTCATTTTCAGAACAGTTCTGGTTTGCAACGTAGTACAGCTTCTTTCACAGTTACATACAATGCAAAGAAAAGATACACTCCTTACATGCTGACCTTTCACAATAAAAGTTGAAAACCAGGGGGAACCTTCATCAACTCAGAGCATTTTGCTAAAAGGTAACGCAGTAAAGCAGTTTATTACAATAACATATTTTTAAAGGTCAGTTTTGTGGGCTGGTTGGCACACAAGGTCACATTTCTAGGAACCTCCTTCCCTCGAAGTTACAACTGATAGGCACAGACAAGCAGTGGAAGTTTGTGACAGCCTGTGTTTAACTTGACATGCAGAGCCTGCATGTCACTCACTGTCAAAAAAAACAACAAAAAACTGTGTATCCAAGAAACCCTAAATCAGAGTAAACTATATCATATCAAACAGACTTGTAGATAAGTCATGGAAGATGAGAACGTCTTTAATTTGCCGTATTTGACACAGTCTGTCTTGCGATGTGACTATTGCACATGCACACGTCGTGATTACAATGCTCAAATGATATATCATGCAGTCCTACACACAAAAGTATCACAAAAGTTATTAAGTAAGTATCATGTTACTAATTTAAAGAGTGGCCACTGAGAGTGAAGATAACTATAGGGACAGTCAATAGTCAATGCAAGGGAAGGAAAGACAATAACAGTAACTTAAACACTACTGTACTTCCAAACTAGTGCACTGGCCTTGAAAACTTAATGGCCCGTTCACACTATGACTTGAAGTGGCTGACGCTGGCCGATGTAGCAGATTCTCAAAAATCTCTGTGAAACACCGGAGAAGGCTCGCTCCAGGGGTCCAAATTTCCTGTCTTCAATGCAGATCGACGTAGCTCAGCGGAGGGCGACGTTGTACTGGCAGAGCTCGACGTTTGGCGACAGTCCACTGACTTACTATGATGTAGTTCAACTTTCGGCGTTGGGGGGGGGGGCGCATTGGTAGCGCACCCCGCGGAGCAGTAGCGTAGCTTGGCGGAGCTGATCGTCGACTCAAAGTTTGAGACGTCACGTGACGTAGCCTATATAAACTCGACGCAACTCTGCGACTTCGTCACTTGCTACTTCAAGGACTTCAAATTCATACACTTGTCGCAGCCTCTCCGGGTCGTCCATCTTCTCTGGCCTCCAGGAACTGAATGACCTCTGACGTTGGCCTGCAGAAGTGAACGGGGCAGTAACGGATTACTAGCGGAGGTGACGTAGTGGTAGCGGAGCTCAACTTTTGCCTGCGTTTTAGCATGAATGTTGACAATTTGAAGCATGTTGAAAAATTTTCTGGGACCACAACGAACATCAGCGTTTGCCCGACTGACGTCGACTTAGCTCCTGGGGAGTCTGGCGGACCTCAGTGCTGGTCGACGTAAATCAACTTTTGCAGAGTGTGAACGGGCCATAATGGTCAAAGGCCACAAATGAAGCCATAAACTGATTTATGATGCCACATTTCTAAAAACATCAAATTTAGATGCACGTCACTCACTTGTCCAAACATTAGCATTAAAGTATCCCCAGTCAAAAATAACACACCAACTTGAATTCATGAAAAAGAGTATTATTAAATTGCATTGAATCTCATTTTAAATTGTACTGAATCAGCTTTGAAGTGTACTGTGTCATTTCAAATACATAATTTTTGGACTAGATTACTATCCACCTTAAGTGAAGAGGTCGTGCTGTAGGTGTTGTAGAAAGCAATATACCGGTCGGTAATCCCAGACGACAAAAGACGTGTGCTCAGTGGTATACAACTGGCAGGCACAAATATGAGATCAAAGATGATATAACGGTTTCTATCCATCGGCAATAACTGCTGTTCAGGTTCACAGAGAGGATTTAGCCTATTCCAGCATGCACCGGAAGAAAATACAAAAAAAGAAAAAAGACCAGACAGAATGTCAGCCTATTGCAAGGTACAGACTGAATAACACATTCATTCATAGGGATATTTTAGAGCTCCTACCTCACCTGACCTGCATAACGATGGGGAATGTGTGAATCTAGTCTAGAAAAAGCATGAAAAAAATCCCCCCTGCATTTTCACTTGGGGCCTGATCCTGAGAGGTAATAACCAAACTGTCCTCATTGAGAGTTCTTTTTTAAAAAACCAGTAAAATGTTCCCTAATTGCAGCATAAATGTTGTAAAACCGATATGCCGATCTATTAAGTTTTATTGCTTTGTTACTGGGAACAATCTGGCTGGAAGGAGCACGAGAGGACAGGTAGCATCTGTCCCCACCTACTGCCTTGGCAGCATTAGCGTCATCTGCTAGCTTTGGCAGCATCTTGGAAGCACATCAATATGGCTTAATGTAGCCAGGGCCGCTAGTAGCTAGCATGCCAGTCACGCTCTCAGGCAACACTCGCTCACAGGCTGAGCAACCACAGAGCACCGAGCCAACAGAGCTGAGCAGAACTGAGCTGGGACTGAACAGGGAGGCCAGATCTCTGTGGACCCGCATGAGAAAAAGGGCCGATGTCATCTATCCACACATCCACGGTTAGAAGTGGTGGGCCAAGTCCAGAAATGAGCACTGCCACCATTGTCGCCGAGAGCTTTATTTTATCCACAGTAACATTTCTTTTATGAAGTTTATGCCGGTCAAGTTTGATTGTTTTAAATACAAGCGACTAAGGAGACTGCGACTTCAACACTCAAAAAAAAGAAAAAGAAAATCCTGTATATTTTGTACCATCTATAGAATGATGGGCTGTTATGTTACAAGCCCATTAGTGACTTTATCTGCATATTCAGCACTCAAGTGGACGCTTATGAGCCAGTCACACAGTAAAATGTTAAAATGTGGACTTGATTACTTTCTATGTAAAAATGTTAAACCTGTAATTACTGACCATTCTATTCTGAGACCATCAGTTTCAAAAGGTCAAGCTAATCTCACTGAATTTTATTTATATTAAAAATAAATAAATAAATTTAAAAAATTTTTTATTTTTTTTAAATGCTCTGCTGTAGCCAGTCTACAAACATGCGAATGTCACCTATGCTAACAGCACAGCGTACAGAAAGTGCAAACGCGTGTTAACACAAGAAGCTGCATGAAAAGCACACCTACAACCACAAACCACGGAGCTATTTTAGCCAGGCTAACACCTTTTCAAATCCTGCAAGTAAATCGTACTATGGAACTGGCCTTGATAATGCTGAACATGGCATGCTGTTGCAAATGGAACTAGTTTCAGACCTGCAGGATCAGGATGTGGTGAGAATGGCAAAACACTGCCGCTGCATCAGCAAAACCACGCACACATACAGCGTTGCAGCCGCTGATAAGGAACAAGCTTTCGGCCCATTTTCAGCGTGTGTAAGAAACCACGAAGCATCAGGCTGCAGGGTTTACTCCGGGTGAATTCCCTCACATGCAGCACCTGAGGAGAGGAGCCCACCGGTGAAAGTGCATGCTGCTGTGATCACATGGAAAGAAAACGTGCCTACTGTTGGGACTTCTATTAAAGGAGAACGCTGACATTTTTCAACCAAGGCTCTATTTTTAGATGGGTTTTTTGGGGCGGGGGGAATAGGTTGAGGTCATCTTTTCACTCGGGACAAAAATTAATTTAACCGGTGCATTATTGAATGCAAACACCGCCGCAGGCTAACCAGCTAATTAATGTTACTGGAGAGGCTCATTCCGTAAAGGCGCAGTCACACCGAGGCGTTTGGGCCATCGTGTTTGCATTTGTCGGTGATCGCTAGCCTCCGGTAGCCTGTGCTGGCCTTCTCTGGTGTTCGCTGATGAACGGCGACCGCGTTGAAAATATTTCGCCGATTGCCGACATATCTGTGGCTAGTGTTGTTTTTGGCGGCCTGTTTTTAATTTTAGTTTTAGTCTAGTCTTTGTGTCAAGCTGTCATTTTAGTTTTTATTAGTTTTAGTCACGTTCATACTCTTTTTAGTCTAGTCAAGTTTCAGTTGACTAAAAGTCTGAGCATTTTAGTCTTATTTTAGTCAGAATTATCCATGACTATTTTCGTCTAGTTTTAGTCAACGAAAATTGTATTTTAGTCTCTTTTTAGTAATGCAATTCTATTTAACCCAGTCAATATAGTTTTAGTAGATTGAGTGCCAATCCACTCCCGACCAGATGGTGGCGGTAATGCAGCTGTCGGTCTGCCAACCGCCAAAAAACTTCACAGACGAAGAAGAGTTGCGGCTAATTAGCTTGCTAACACTTTAGTCAGACTCAGAAATACTGAAAAATAATAACGCGACTAAACGAGGCGAAATAACGTTATAACATTTCGTCTCGTTTTAGTCAACGAAAATGAATAGACATTTAGTCTCGTTTTTATTCGTCAACAATATTACATTATATATTTAATTATAGTCATCGTCACATGACCAGCATTTACGTTGCGTCTCGTCTTCGTCACGTGATAAAGGTTCGTTGACGACGATATTTCGTCATAATTTGTTGACGAAAGCAACACTATACACAGTTTTACTCAATCTACAGAGTTTTATACATTTGGTGCCAAACACCTGAGCACCTGTGACAGAAGAATTTGTAGCTGTCGAAAGAAGTCACACGTGTGTGTCAGCAAATTTGAAGTCACAGAGATTCTCCCCAAACAACAGTTACACCTTCTCAAATTCTTCATTTCATCACAAATTAAGTGCGCTTACAGTTTTGCTCCAGTAAATATGGTTTAAAACACATTCACACACCCGTATCAAAAGAAGTGAAGTCATGGACAAAATCTGCACATCAGTATGTGAATTCATGCAATGAGAGCTGCAGACCTGTACAATATTTGCTCACAAATAAATTTTATTTGTCTCACACAAACAAGTCATTAACTGCACCAGCTCAGATCTGCTGCCATGAGTCTCAAATTACAGCTTCTGTGCGCCCTCACTTTTGCACCAAATATCTCAGCAAATGTGGAGCAAAAGTGATTTGTACCTGTAGAGCCAGGGGGCAGGCATTGTTCAGAGGTCAGAGAACGCTCTGGCCAATCAAAAAGGAAAAACTCCTCAGGCACGTTGGCCACCCAACGTGTGAATGTGAGGTCCGTTATCGGCTGACAGAAGTAATGATCTTTTCAACAATTTAAAAACAACACTACAGCCTGACTAACTGCTGGACTGTGATTGCGCACATAAATGGTATTGAACCTAAACATACTGGTCAAATGTTTCATATTGTATTGCCAATTATTAACTATTATATGACGCCTAAATAAATACTTGTCATTTGATTGGTGGATTGTACGTCATGTGACATTCACTATTTGCCCGATTGCATGATGACGTCACGTACCGTGCATTTTTGTACCATACTTTTTGTCTCATTGCACTCCTCTGCCACCAATTCATTAAAAATGCTTCCATGATACAAGGAAGCTAAATCCAGTATGCCATAAACCGATTAGAAGCTCACACAGTGTTCGCGGGGACATCTTTAGCAGTCGTAGAAGCGCTGTCAGACGAAGAATTGGACAAGTTCCTACCAAGTTTTTTTTTTTTTTTTTTTTTTTGCTTCGCTCCACAGCGGCTCTCGCGGATCTCAGCGGCTCGCCTGCCGGGCGGAGTGAACTGCTGTGCGGACACAGTACCGTCAGTGTACGCTGCCCGCCGGCTTCCTGCTCTGAGAAGAAACACCAGTCTAATTTTAAGTAAAATACCAAATGACGCAAATCTATTTAGGTGTCATATAAAACAAATAATGAATGTTTTTAATTTGTGTAATGGTAAGAATATTTTCATGAGGTGAAAGATGGAAATCTGTACAAGATGGAATGTTCCATCTTTCACCAGTTGTGGCAACTGTGATCACAAATTAATTGTATACTAAAATTAACACTAACTGGATGTTGTTTTTTTTAAACCACATGATAACATGAATTCCCCACTTAGAGAAACAAACCTACCCACCTTAAACATAATATAAGAAGCTTCACCGTCTCAAATCTACATTTCAAATGCAACAAGGGCATTAAATACAAAAATACACAAGAGCATTCAGTCGCTGGTAAGCCTTACACACAAACTTTACACTTCAAGATCCACTACAGTAAAATAAAAGCTGACCTAAATCTGAAAGAATCTGAATGAGATTTATGAAGGAGGTTATGTAGCTGAAAGGAAACTTTTGTCACCATTTAAATTTTAGGGAATTTGCTAAAAATCACTGCTGCATGGAACTGTGATGAATACTCTTGACAGTAGAAGTGTAGTTTAAGTGGCACACGTGATGTCCAGAATAAATCATCTTGGAAGCTCACTGTTTGAATCCTTGTTCTTACCTTGGAAAACCTTACAGCATGGGTGGGCAACAGTGTGCCACAAAGAGCCAAGACGGTGCAGGTTTTCCTTGCCAATGAGCACCTCAGGAGGTGGTTTTACTGACTAGCTCCCCCTCTCAGCTTAAAATCCTGATCATCTGTGGAATCATCTGCTGAGGTGATGGGCAACAAGGAAAACCTTCACCGCCTTGGCCCTTCATTCCCACCCCTGCCTGAAAAGAAAGAGTCTGGGAAGGTGACCGTGGTTAACAGGGATATTCCATCATTGTGCCACGTGGAGGGGGAAGAACACCTTTTTTGTTTTGCCGATGGACATCACAAAAACTATCCCAGATAATGGTGTAAATCAAATCAGGAAATGGGGTCATATGGTTTTCGGGTAAAAGGATAGAGAGACAGAAACGATTTAATGTTGAATAATCTGCAGTTGTGGCTGCTGCTCCACTTATGTGACCGTCTCCAGCTTATCTGGCCAACAGGATGCTGTCCAGATGTTGCTTTGTCGCTCACCCAGCTCTGGCCTTTTTAATAATAAACACACGGGCAGCACTGTGTGCTCACACATGCAAATGTGTGCCAACTGTGGATGCTGCAAAAATAATCAGAAATATGTTGACACCCCCACCCGACTAAATCCTGCCAGACACACACAAGATACAATCAGAAGTTCCTACATGTGCAGTGTTCATCCTTACCTCACATGTGTTGTAGTCCTCAGAATCCAACAGCAGGCAGAGCTTAGGCAGAAGCTCCGGCCAGTTCTGGAGTTCTCCTTTAGAGGCAATGGTGGTGATTAGGATACCTGTCAGGGGAAAGTCTGACTCTTAGAAACAGAGCTGGGACAAAACTACACAGAACGCACAGACAGTCTGCCTCATTGTTGAGACAAAATGAGACAACTTTCGGTGGATACCATGTATCCTTCAGAAGAAGGCATTACACGCAAAGATATACACGTCTGTAAATAAAAGAGGAAATAATTGGATATTCTTCTGGGGTTGCATTTTACACATTAGTAATGCTCCCTCACAAAAATGTGTGCATGGATTGCCGTCATTAACAACTACACCTGTTTTATGGGACAAACTGAATGTTAAAGCAGTCACTTTCCACAAAGATTGCATTCATAAATGGAAAATCTGAGATAAACCAAGGACAGAAAGCAGAGCTAAAACTATTATTGGAATTAAAGAAAAATGGGCCATTTTGCTAATCCTTTAAATTGTTTAAGATAAAATGTTCATTTTTCTCAGGTTTCAGTAACATGCTTTTTCTCCCCTTTAGATTATCTGTGAAACGAATACGCTGGGTTTGTTCTGTTGGCTGGACAACGGATTTAATGAGGTCACCTGAGATTTAAGATCCTCCTGAAGCACTAGAGCAGAATGGCACGGCCACGTTTTACTCTTTGAGGTTGCCGCCATGCTTCTTAAAGCGATTCTCTTAACATCTGCCCATTTCTGTTGCTGCCGGCAGTGCCGGCACCAAGCTAAATGTATATTGATATATTGATAGTGATGCGCTTCACAATATGAGTATTTTAATGTCAAAGCAGCATAGCTTGCAGACTTTTACTTTGAATTTTAGACTTTTACTGTGAAAGTCACAGCATCATTGTGGCATGGTAATGTTAGCAAACTTAACAGGACTCGGTTGACGAACATTGTGACAATCTTTTTAAATCAGGAAGTGCTTTAATAACACATTGCATGTCCAAAATAGATGTGATGTGTGATGACAGAGCAGAGCTAACGACATCAACTGGTGACATTTTGCTTGTTGGAGCTGAAGCTGGCGTATTCAACAAGAAAAAAATAAAAGTGCTGCAAGGAAAATATGAACAGTTTGCTCAAACGTTCAGTTAGTAAAGAAGCTGATGAATGTCTTCACTTCGTCTCTCTCTCTAAACCTACCAGGTTTTTTTCTGCCATCAATGGTTAGTTAAACATCAGTGTTTAGTTGTGTACACTAGTAAATATTGAAATATGCACCAATTGCTGAATAAACAACTAAAACCCTTTACTAAATATTCTCAAACTTCTGCATAATCCTGTCTGAGCACATTCAAATAACATATTAGTCAGGTCTGTTATGTATTTTTGTTGGAATTTTTGGGGGATTTGTAAAACTATATATTTTTGGAAAGAGTATTGCATATGGAATCAGAAAACCAATGTTTCCATTTGCCCACATGTGTGTGTGGCGGCCATCTTGGATTTTTCAAAATGGCGCCCATAAAAGCTATTTTGGATAATACTTCAGCTTCTAAGTGAGCTAGAAACTAGATTTTAGGTGCTAATCCTACATTTTCAGGGTCAAGGAATCCATTTGTGCTAGTTCCAGAGCCCTACAATTGATATTTATAGATTAGTATCCTTTTCCTGGCCATTTCAAGGTTGAACGCATAAATTACAACGCATAAAGGAAAAACAGGCTAGTTATGAGCAGGGATGGGTAGTGGTAAGTATTGTTTGTCATGTAAAATACTAAGATAAATGCATTTTTAGCACACTTTAGGTAAGTATTTAACAGTTGTTGGGTATTTTAATGTCTATATCACATCATCTTCATCATCACTTTCAGTTTCAGGTAGCACGGACTGCGAGTCATCATCATTCT
>OMMV01049458.1:0-11762 GCA_900302635.1 Chatrabus melanurus | reverse complement strand
ACAAGCTCAAAGAGAAACATTATGTTTTCACGACTTCTCTTTGCCTTCATTCTGCATCAGGAACGTCATATTGATACGAGTTTGTCACCCAGTAAAAGCTGGAATATTTGTGGGAACATAAAACTAGTTCCACCCAGGCAGAAAACTGATCCATCCCCACCTCTCGAAAGCAATCATCTATCTGTTGCAGCCAGGTGAAACGTGGGTGTACCGTTGACCTTCTCCAGCCAGAGGGTCCTCAACACTGAGGCACCTGTGCGCTGGATCATGCACAGAGAAACGTGCCGCATGACCAAAATATCATGGCTTATGTTTCCTGACAATGCAAGTGATACTCCTCATCTGAGTTTCCCTAAATAACTGCACGTTTTACACAAAGTCAAAGTCATTCCAGTGATACCCAAGGATCCTCCAAACAGGCCTAGTACCCATGACATCCAGTCGTTGCCTTAGGTCGATGGTTAGCGTCCAAGTCTCACAACCATACAGTAAGACAGGAAGCACCAGAATGCGAAAGACTTGGACCTTTGTTCTCCTGCAAAGATATCGGCATTCTCAAACACTTCTGTCCAGCAACCTCATGACTTCTGTCCAGCGACCTCATGACTCCATAAGTTCTTCCCAGATGTCTCCCGATTTCAACGGCTGAGGATCTAGAGACATGAATGTCACTGCTGAGATAAGTGAATGTCTCTACAAGTTCAACATTTTCACCAAGTCATTGATGTCTTGATCCAGGACAATCACAAACTGAGACACTCCAATTACTCGCTCAGCATCTCAAGTGCTGCAACCAGGGTATCCATTGATTCTGCAAAGATCACATCGTAAAGCTTTCCTAGCTAACAAAGGCACCTAAAGCACTAGCTTCCACAACCCTATCCAACACCCAGTCCATGCAAGCATTGAACACCCTAGAAGACCGAACACATCCCTGACCACCACGTTTGCATTCAACGACTACTTGCAGAGCTAGGAAGCGGTTGATGGTTGACTTCTTGGTTGTGAACCCAAAAATCAACCACATTAAAAAACGTGCATATAAAAAAAAAAAATTACAATGATATTCCTTTCATCTGTGCATTAACACACCCTCTGTTTGAAATATCTTATATATTTTTCGACGTGTTTGTAGCTGTGTGCCTTGATTTTAATCAGATCATTTTTAAACTGCCTGCCTCCATATTGGGCATTTAAATTTTAATGAAATATGTCCTTGCAGTACTTATTATTCAAATTGTATTTTGCTCTGTAATTGGGGTGAATTTTCCAAAATCATATTGTAAATCTGATTAGTGAATATTTTAAGACATAAATTGAATATTAGTTTTCTATCAGTTCCACCGCCCATCTACAAAAAGCTGTTTGTTTAATGAGCTGCATATTGCTGCAAAAATAAAGTAAACGAATGAATGAAAAGTGTAGTGCATTGCTTTGGAAGGAATTCATCTGGGCACAGGACTGAGTAATTTAAGAGGGCCAATAAACGTTTTAAATGCTACGCCAGTGTTTTTGGTTTGAAGCGAGGCTGGGATTAAGAGGGTGAAGTGCAAGCCTGCAAACACAAGCCAGTTCAGGCGGACAACTCAGGCCACTGTTATTTCTACCTGATAACACATCAAATATACTCTTGTCCCATCATCTCCACAGCCTGATAAATGTTATTCCTGCTTCTGCCCAGTCGTGTGCTGCAAAAATCTCTGCACTCACACACTTCTGGGTGGCTTTTCAAACTACTCTGTACAGCATCCACCTGCAGGCTCTGACTGTTTTCCTCAGCTGGAAGAATTACTGTATCTTTCCAAATATAAGACTGTGGGTTTTTTCTTGGAAATACATCTGAAAAAATTGGGTTGTTGTTAGCAGTTTATTGTCATAGAAACAAACTCACACGCAATACTTTTTTAATGAAAAGGCTGGGATGAAGCGCTCGGCGGCACCATGGCAGCGGTTTTCTGCCATTAACCAAATGCTAAATAAAGATGTAGCCTTCGTAATAGAGGAGAAGTTATGATGCAAACTTTAAGCTGATGATGATAAATACAGCAGAGTCATCAAACAACTCTCAAGTAGCCCTGAAATATGGTGTGACAGTGTAATGTTAGAAGATGGTGAGTACAAAAAGACTATTAAAAATGCTAGAAGTCAGACAAAAGCTTACTGTGGTCCTATAAGTGGTGCTACCAAGCTGACGGGAGTGTGTCAGTATGTGGATGAAAAAAGAAATGAGGGACTGCTCATAAAATGTGCTTTTATAAGCATTATTTTAAAATATAAGCATTTTCTTTACATTAAAAAAGATTTGTTCTTCAGAAAGTCTTTTTCCAAAAATACGTCTTGAAAAAGGGGGGGGTCATCTTATAATCAGGGTCATCTTATATTTGGCAAAATATTGTCTCGCCATTAGCCATTAAAGGTAGACAAAAATAGATTTTGCAAAATGCAACCCATTCAAAGTCAGACCTGCTTTAGTCACATTTGCAAAAGTAAGATAACTATTACAGGGAATTTAGAAAACCCACTTCCCAAATGTAGAAGGATACCTTTGACGTCGGTCAAGTGATGCCAAGGGCTCTGACAAAGCATCATGATTTGACGCCGCAGGAAGGAGAGCAGGATGGCGTCCTGCAGTCAGTGAGAATATTTTTCTTCTGATGATATGAGCATCATCTTCAAACTCAAAAACTGCTCAACCTTGGGGTACACTGCCATCACATATCAATCCCACATGAAAGCGTGAAAAGGATGTCAAGAAAGAATAAGAAAACCAGGTGATGCATAAATTGTTTCTCAAACACCGGAATCACCTTTTCAGAATGGTGACTTTTAAAAGTGAAGACATGCTTCAGAAGGGACAAAAGCCATGAATATTTCTTCTACAAAAGTACAACAGTTTTACACGCCCCAATAATAATTTACTTTTTTATCTCCTTGTACCATATTTCCCTTTTGCGCTAACATGTATCGATCATGAGTTATTGTGTTCACAAGAATGTGTCTACTCACAGAAAGGCAAGCTGATTGAAATACATAAAGTGTTAAAAAGGGGACGGCCAAGTTGTGACACCATAACCATAAAACAGAGACGGTTTATTCACATTACATGTAGCGATTGCTGAGGGGTTAAAGTGGTGACTGTATACCACAGGATGCCATTTGCAGCGTCTCCGGGATTGAGTCGAGTGTCCCAGATTATCTTCTACCCCCCCCCACCAGCGCTGCAAACCACGCCTGGTGCGGTATATCACTCATTTTACCCTACCCAGACTTTGACAAGGCTGATAGAACAGAAAACAACATTGAAAGATTTCTGAATGATGTCCTGTCTGGGAGTGAATGGAGGCTGGTTGATAGAAAACCTATGCCCATCTTGAACATATGTAGCTACCAGTGAATGCACAAGTGTTGGCTATAGGAGCAACATCCCCTAGACCTGTATCAAGATCGGTATTTTTAAGAGACCTCATAAAAATAGGGGGAGAAAGCCTTTAATGCATGGAGCTAGAGCTACACTTGCTGTAGGTCCACCCATCTACCACAAAACCATTATTGTGTACAAATTTCATACTACATTATTAGTAATTTAAGAAATTCCCATCAAACATATGAGGTTGGAGTGATGCACTTCCTAAAAAGCAATGTTCCGTATTTTTTCTATAACTTTGTATTGACGTTAACTGTAGAGCAGGTAGCTCATTGGAATAAGGAGTTGGGCTAAAAATATGTAGACTTGGTTTGATTCCTGGCTCAATGTTATTCCCATTCGTCGTGCATCCGTCTCCGCTGTCTTTGCAACCCACGCTAAGGTGGATGTTACCAAATATAAGTGACTGACTAATAATCAATTGAAGCCCATCACGGGGAGGTAACGAAAACATCGGCAAAAACAACCTGACCATCTTCTATGGGACAGTCTGCTCCGAAATATAGTCAAGCAGGAACATAAATCATGCATTACACCAGTCTAACACTGTATTTCAAAATGATAAAGAAGCCAGTTGCTTAGAGGACAAAAACGTTGGTATATATTGTTGAGTGTTGAGAAATCTCCGCTATGGTTCGATTCTAGTTATGTGGTTCCTGAATAATGTACGTCTACGTGGGCTATTTGTGGACTGTATTTCATGTGTCATATATTTTCTGTGAGTGTCTGCGATAACAGCTTTTGAATGCTGGGCTCTGACACCGCCGTGCAAGATAAACTCTCTCTATTCTGTCTGTACTCAAGCAGATTTATTGTCCCAAGGAAAGCGCTGTATCAGTGGGGCCAATGTTTCGCTTCCATCAGTGGAGAGTCAAGCATGAACAACGATGAGCGCAGGCATAAATCTTTCTCCATTCCTCCCATTTATTCCTGTTGGATGTCCTCTCGTTCCCTCTTGCCTTCTGCCTTCCACTTATTTTCCTGCCACCCCCCCCAAATCCCCCTCACCCCACATCCACTCATGCATTTCATCTTCCAGTGTACGTTCCTTCTCCAGATGGAGAGAAAAGATTGGTAAGTGGCTCGCTAGACGGGAAGCTTTACCAGGCGATGTTTTGCTGGAAAGACATTAGGTGGCGTGCAGCTGAGTGGTCAAGCAGAATAATAAACCACTCAGCTGTCATGTCAATCGAAGCGGGATAAATAGACTGTCAATCACATCTACCTATAAATCTGCTTTGAGCACACCTCCCCATTATATCGAGTGAACATAAATCAATGGTAACGACATTCTCAGGTCGATACTTGTTAGTATTGGATTAAGTAAAGATCCATACACCCGGTGGCCCAAATCAATATGTATGGCTGCCGTTTTAAAAGCAAAATCCTTTAGAAGCTCCACATGAGAAACTAGCAAAATGAGTGCAGGGTTCCTGTCGCTCTAATATGCAGCTCAGTGCTTTTATGCACTAATGTGTCTGCGCTCATTGTCTGCAGGGCTCCATCTAACGCTTGGCTGCAGCAGGTATTTATTGATTAGTGTTAGGGGCCAGCGACTCCTCCCTTGGCCCGTCCTAGCCGAGCGTCTCTGCTGAGGCGTGCTAAGCACACTCACATTTCATCTGTAGGGAATCCTGCCGTCGCACAATGTGGGAGATGAAAAGAAGTCGAGGAAAACAAGCTATAAAGACATTTAGTGAGGTTAAAAATCAAGCGGGGCCAGTGTTAACCTCGCAATTAGCTCATGGCATGTAGGCATTCCACCATGGCAATGACTTGGAGGGACGCTTGAAGACAGAAACTAAAATTTAACGAGGCAAATATTTCCTACAGTACATCGCAAGCCGCCTCCCAAGGAGATTTTTGAACTGGCTGTGTGGGGTCATCCCAGTCAGACGCATCTTTTATTATATACTTAAGTAGAAGATTAAGTAAAGGTTAGATAAGCGTTATGATTAATTGAGGGAAGGATGTTTCCAATTTCACATAAATATTTAAAATTGGGATGCACCCAACTGGAATGAAACCAACTCTAAATAGTCCATGAGCCCAAGCCAATTTTGACCAAATTGGTACCACCTAAGGTAACTAAGCAACATTTACAGTCCAGTCTCACTATACCATGGCCTCTGCAAAAATGTGGGATAACCATCCCAGAGTGGCTGCTATAACCAGGTAGGGGATCACTGAAGGATTACACAGGGGTCCAAATTTAAAAATGCTCCAATCATGTTGAAAAGCATACCAATATTTACCTGAATACCAGAATAGTTTTGACCGTTTTGAATGCTTGGTCTCCAAACTAACAGGCAAAAAATGTCAATGTCCAATGGATTGGATTCAGTGACTTGTCACCAAGTAACATCATAACTAAGCATAACAAGTGCAAACTATTCCTTTTGTAATTCTTATTAACTCAGCCAGCAATTTCCATCACTTTTTACCAAAATTGTAGCAACTTTAATTTTTGACCCCTGTACCAGCTGAAATCAGCCTTTGTCACCTTTTTTGCTGTTTTTACCCCTTAACTACATAGGTTTCATACATAGCTTGCCCAAACTATGCCTTTGGGGTAAATAATGTGGTATACTTTTCAACATGATTGAAATATTTAAAAATTTTGACCCCTGTGTAATCCTTCACTGACCCCTACCAGGCCACAGCAGCCACTCTGGGAAGGTTATCACATATTTTTATGTAGGCTATGGTATACTGAGACTGCAAGTGTTGTTTAGTCCCCTTAGGTGGTACAGAAAACCTGTTTGGCCCATGAACTAATAATTGTGAATTTAGTGTCAAATTATTTCCAATATATAAAACCATTTCCTTCTGCATTACATTATTCAACTGTGATTCTTTACATTCGGTTAAGTTTATCTCTTTAATCGAACAATTTCTTTGACAGTTTATGGAAATACATATACAAATAAACTATAAATAGAAAACCATGATGTGTTCTCTAGCCTCAGTGGTTACTAAGATCTAGGTATTGGATCAAGTGCTTCCTGAGATATGGAACAATGACTATGGAAGCACGTGCGCACATGCATGGACAGGCAGAATATAGTGCGCTATGTGCGTTTTATTTATATATTTATTTCAATTTATGAATTAGTCCATCAGTTAGCTGGTTTGGTGGATCAGACAGGTCAGTTTAGTTGGTACGGTGGTGCACTAACTCATTTGGGGCCAAACAAAGAGGTCCAGTTTTGTGCAACATGCTCTGATCCCAACATGTCACACAGTGACATTCTGACGCCTTGGGGGAGACCCGTTTGGTGTGTGATGTAATTAGAACAATAAATCCGCAAAATTATTATAGGCACCGCAGTAAAGTGTGAGCAGACCATTTAACAAAAAGCAGTTGTGGTTTGAAGAATCAGCCCGAAGACAAGCACTGAAACTGCATCGTGTAAGAAATGGACACCAAAGAGACAAACGGCCCCCTGTGTTTTTCCCCTATGTTGTGAATCTTCCTCCATGCCCTTAAGTTAAAAATTGGACAGAAAACTGTGGAGTCTCATAGAAACTACTTCAAACATGTCAGATATCAAGTTGTGTGATCGCAGTCTGGGTACAATCCAGTTGTTCTTGTGCTTCTCTTAGCATAGATAGTATCACGGAGTTCACATAGGGGATGTTTACATGTTCTCTCTGGTCGTTATCCACGACCTTCACTCGGTCCTGTCGGTCTGTACTCTGGCAGGAGGCAGCTGGTTGCTGCCAGGGTCACGCCGGGCCTTGGACACTGTCTGTCCAGTTCCATCACAATGTCAGGAGTGCAAGGTCGAAGCGTCGTGATAACCAAAGCTCGTCGTTCTCTTTTTTGTAATAACTGCTCAGCAAAACAGAGAAAGTGCAGAAGTTCATTAATTTTCTTTTTTATTTTCTGTTGCTACATATATAAAATCATTCTTTCCCATTGTAAGAAGATATTGTAAATAAATAAATCAATAAACAGTTACACCTCTTACAATCGGATTTTTACCCAGATTCTGTAGTTTGTTTTTCTTGCAAAATATTAAAAACAAACTGATGCAACAAAAAAATAATCTATAAAATGAATATGATGAGTCGTAGTGATAATGGAAAAACAGAGGTGAGTGCAAACCTCAATGATAATTTTAGAGGTACGTCACTTTCAAAACAAAGTATCTACAAAGTACTCTACAACATCAAAAAAAAAACACAGCAAAAACCTGAAGTAGGTCCCTTTTTTCATGAAATATGTATTTGAAGGTAAGCAATGCCACTTTTGGCTTATTCTAATTTGTAATGGAAAATAAATGTCTATATTAAACAAAGAATTGTATCGGATTACATCGTATCACATTGAATCATATTGCATTGAATTGCTTCATAATAAAAAGTATCATTCCTGAATCATATCGTAACCCATATATCTAGATACATGCCATATCGTTTAATAAGGGAGAGATGGACAGCAGCATCTTCAGCAGGCTAACAGATATTAGGATGTTTTATGATATAAGGGATGACGAAGGGACACACAATCGCTTTGCTCTAATTTGGGTATTTCTTAATTTTATCTCTTATGAACTACAATCTTAATGTCTTACTGCAGTATTTGTTTTTCTGCTCCCGATCTGTCCATTATAACCATTTTTTAATTTGTTGTCTCCAGTTCCATCCTCTCCTGTCCACCTTTTCTCTCTCCTGGATGAAAAGCCATTTTGGTGCTTGATTGGAGAATGATGCTGCTACTTAGAGAGTCACTTCATCAGCGCTGAGGGAGGAGAGGAGAGCGCAAGGAGAGAGAAAAAGCTCAGGAGGAGTAGTGGCTCCCCGGGGCGCTGTAGCCGTGATGGGTGAGCTGTCAAATGCCCCATTGTCCAAATTACCCAGCAAGAACCATGTCACCACCCGGGACTAATTTACGGCATGGCGCGGTAAGGCACAGGCATCGCTCTTTGAGTAGAGTCCGTAGGAACGACGAGGGAAGAAAAGGGAGTCGTGGGGAGTCCAACCTAACACCCTCCAAAGAGGTGCAGCAGTGCTTCAAACACCAACAGTCCTGATATAAAACCTAATTATGCGTCTGCAACTTTGCCGTTTGCTGTCTTCATGCTTCATGGCCTCAATGACAGGTGTCAATATGAATATGTGCCATGCTCCTCTGGCTCCCTGACCACCCACTGACTCCCAAACACACACGCACTCATGCACAAACACTTTAATACAGTTTTAAAGCAACTAAATGCAGCCATCGCATACAGATTCCTCTTGCTTGATTTCACTTGCAGCCATAATGACTGGCATGCCTATTTACTTGTCACATCAAACACCCCTGGGTGCCAAAAGCCAGACACGGCCATCGCCCTGCCCCATACCGACCAGTGGGCCATGGAGTGGAGCGGTTGTCAGAGGAGACGCGTCGCGCTCTCTGACCCCTCACTGTGCTTGGCGGTTTGGTGCAGTGGCTCTACTTTGGTTAATTGGCCCAAAGCTGACGGGACCCCCATGGAAGGCCAAAGGGCTAGAACGCAACAAATAAACTGTGAAATAAGCCGAGGACAAAAACTGTCCAAAATTCTGATCATAATAATAAAGTGCAGAGGAACCAACAGACAAAAAAGGGCCGTGAATATTATAAAATAACAAACAAACACAACCCAAGATGTCTCTGCAAACATCGGTAGTGTGTTCTTCCTGTATTCTACAATGTTTGATTTAAAAAGGGATAAAAGAACCACCTCAGGTGGTGTCATAAGGCAAGAATGTTAGAGGAGATCAAAGGAAAACCTGTCTGACAATGAAAAAAAGAGATAAAAGAAATATGTCAGGTGATGTCATAAGGCAAGAATGGTAGAGAGGAGATCAAAGGAAAACCTGTCTCACAATGGAAAAATAAGAAACATGTCAGGTGATGTCATAAAGCAAGAATGTTAGAAAGGAGGTCAAAGGAAAACACATCTCACAATGAGAAAAAAAGAGATAAAAGAAACATGTCAGGTTACGTCACAAGGCAAGAATGTTAGAGAGGAGCAAATAACCTACCAGGAAAAAGTCAACAAAGACAATGTAAACACAAGACTGTTGGACCTTGGCTGAGAAATGTGCTGAGTGTCCTTCCAGTTTGTTTTTTAATCTGATGCAACAATTGCAACACTGCAAAGAGGTAGCGCACACAGTCAGACAGTTTTATTAATGACAATTCTTGCTCGTCCAAATAAAGAATTACTGAGTTCTTTCTTCAGAGTGCATTGTCATTTCAACAAAGACAGTATGCACAAGAAAAATCACTACGCTCCCTTCCACCCTACACATACAAAGACACATGGATCCATACATACACACCTCACACAGACTTGTTTTGTAGCACTCAAATGACTGAAAAACCTCCTCACACAAAATCCCTGCAGCACTCATCAGAAGGACACTACAGAGTAGAAGTGTGTCGGGATGTGCGAGACGGTCCCAGGAGCACAGTCTATTCTCCATGTCTGTCACTGAGTCTGCCCGTTGAACTCCCCTGAGACACGCGCACACACACTCACAGCCTCCACGAACACCTCAACTGCTGAAATCTGATTCAATCCATCTCATCAATCAAATTCTTGGCGTAGAATCCAAGAAGTGGCACACACGCTTTGAGAAGTTTGCGTTTAAAGCTCTTTCGGCAATTTTATCCGAGCCTGTGTCCTCAAAATGACAATACCTGAACCGATGGCAACCTGCTTATCGGCCACTTTGACGAATCCATAATTACACTTTACAAATTAATTTTTGACTCATCATAATTGCACTGATCATTTTAAATATCTGTAACTACAATCTGACTGTCATTTAAGATACAAATCTATGTTTTGACTAGTCAGACATCTTGTTCAGGAATCTACGTGTGACATCACAGATATTATAATTTGACTTGTCACATATTCTGTTATTCAGTTATGAGTATTCAAAATGACACTTTCAGATATCTGCATTAGAATTACAGCAATGGCATAAAAGTTTTAAGAATTCTAGAATTTTAATTAAAATATGAAAATTAAAAGTGTTTGATGGTTTTTCGTTAATTTTGAAATGCCCAAACATTCCTATTCCAACAAAAATCAAGTGTCACATTCTGTCTCCATTTCATTAAAGAATAATAAATTAAGTTAAAAAACTCATTTAAATTGTTTTGTTTTTTTTACTTTGCACATGTACTGTCCAGTAGCTACATGCCAACACAAATACAGCTGCTAATTATCACTCAATAACAAAATGAGTGTAAAAACCTGTATTATGTAGTTTTAAAGGTGACAAGTCGTTTATTTATTAAAGAAATAGATATTTACCACCTTTTGATTGTTTTTATAAAAGTCATAGACACTGTAAGTGTGCCTAAATCTTTTGAAAGTACTGTATATTTCGTGAAACTGTTGGTCCTGACTGAACTCTGCCATAATGTTAGCAGTTTGGATTATCAGTGAAGGTGGATCCTAGCATGGGCCGTGAAGACGCCTTGAACTTAAGCGAGCTCAAACTGAAAGAGTTCACTCTGGACACGAGCTTCACTCACAAATAATGTGATCAGCAAGTGTGCACATTAATTATCTGTCAAAGCGCACAATGGGGTTACCAACAAGCTTATAGCGGTATGTGATTGTGGATTTTAGCGATATTAAACTGTGTGCTAACCGGTCAGAATGACAAATCAACATTAATACAACCTTTATACACAATCTGACTAGTCAGAATGGTTATTTCTGAAGATATTTCTAAACGATTTATGTGCAGAGGTGTCCTGTGGGGGGTGCTGTGGGAGTATGGGGTACCGGGACCGCTGCTACGTGCTATCCGGTCTCTATACGACCAAAGCAAGAGCTGTGTCCCCATTCTCTGCATCACATCAGACCTGTTCCCGGTGGGTGTTGGACTCCGCCAGGGCTGCTCCTTGTCACCAATCCTGTTTGTGGTTTTCATGGACAGGACTTCAAGGCGCAGTCAGGGATTGGAAGGTGTCCAGTTTGCTGACCTCAGAATTACATCTCTGCTTTTTGCGGATGATGTGGTTCTGTTGGCGTCATCAGACAGTGACCTCCGATGTGCCCTGGGCAGGTTTGAGGCCGAGTGTGAAGCGCTGGGGATCAGGATCAGCACCTCCAAATCTGAAACCATGGTCATCTGTTGGAAAAGGGTGGATGGTCCCCTCTGGGTCTGGGGAGAGTTATTGCCTCAAGTGGAGGAGTTCAAGTATCTTGGGGTCTTGTTCATGAGAGGGGGTAAGATGGAGCGTGAGATCGACAGACGGATTGGGTGTACCGGACCATTGTGGTGAAGAAAGAGCTGAGTCAGAAGGCGAGGCTCTCAATTTACCAGTCGATTTTTT